>QKWP01001439.1:72900-90360 GCA_003550325.1 Gigaspora rosea
AGCAGGCAGATTTAGAAGATGTAGTAAGTTCATATAGAGTAGAGATAATATCCAAAGGTATCAAACCAGATAAAGTAGAAAGCAAAGAAGGTTGGTTGGGAAGTTGATGAATTTGAAAGCTATTCAAGTTCATAATTTGAGTGTATAGGTTCTCAGCAGCTAAATTAGTGATTTCAAGTTTGTTAGGACTTAGTATATGAGCTAAGGAGTCTTTTATAAGTTGGAATAAAGGTTCAGAGGTAGGACAAATAATCCAGTGTAAGGGTTCACTTGCTTGTTGGCAGAGGTGACAGGTATTAGGGTAAGATGGATTTCTTCGATGAAGAATATGTGGAGCAGGGAGATCATCTAAAAGTATTTTAATTCTAAAAGATTTGAGTGTTAAAGAGTGAAAACTATGTGAATAGTTTGAAATTTTTTGGTTATTATTAATATATAACCAGGTAGCATTCCAGTTAATATATTGTGATATTGGTAGCCATTGTTGAAAACGATTTTGAGAGGACCAGAGAGCAAGTATATGTGCATGGCAAATAGTTCTAACACAGCGACGGATAGGAAGTTCAATAGAAAAGTTATTAACAGAAAGAGTAAAATTGTGATTGTAAATGTTACTTGGCTTAAAATATAATTAGTTTACTTATTATAATTTTTTATAAAATTAAATATAAAAAATTTTTACCAGTAAAATAGTACCTTCTACTCTTAAAATTTTATCAAAAACAGATTAATATTGACAAAGTTATGATAATTTTTTTTCAATTTGCTTTCAGATTCAGGATTTTCTAAAATTCATCACAGGCTAGATTTTTACAAGTTCAAATGAAATAAGTTACTGTGCACTAATATAATCAATAGAAAATAGGCTAAAATTTCACTTTCTAAAATTTTAAGTTATTTGGTTAAATATTTATTCCATAATAGCTTTTTTTCATTTGGCGCAGCTTCTTTATAATATACTTTATAGAAATAGAAGAATCTTTCATTAAAGATATCTCTACAAGTTCTTGACCAAATTTGATGAAAATTTTTTTATTTGAATTTTATGGATCCATAGAATTCAAATAAAAAAATTTTTATCAAATTTGATCAAGTGGTTGCAAAGATATCTTTGATTAAAGTTTTAGAGAATTTCAAAACATGTATCACATGATAAATATGTTTAAATTTGTTGACAAAACTTTGATCAAGGATATCTCTGCAACCACCTGATCAAATTTGATGAAAATATTTTTACTTATTCTTTGGATCCATAAAATTTAAATAAAAAAATTTTCATCAAATTTGATTAAGTGGTTGCAGAGATATCCTTGATCAATTTTTGTCAAAAATTTAAACATATCTGTCATGTGATATACGTTTTGAAATTCTCATCAAAGATATTTCTGCAACCACCTGATCAAATTTGATGAATTTTTTTTTATTTGAATTCTATGGATCCATACAATTTAAATAAAAAAATTTTCATCGAATTTGATCAGGTAGTTGCAAAGATATCTTTAATCAAAGTTTTAGAGAAATTCAAAACGCGTATCACATGACAGATACGTTTAAATTTTTGACAAAACTTTGATCAAGGAATTTTTGCAACCACTTGATCAAATTTGATGAAAATTTTTTTATTTAAATTTTATGGATCCGTAGAATAAGTAAAAAATTTTTATCAAATTTGATCAGGTGTTTGAAGGAGATATCCATGATCAAAGTTTTGTCAACAAATTTGAACATATCTGTTATGTGATATGCGTTTTGAAATTCTTTAAAACTTTGATCAAAGATATCTTTGCAACCACTTGATCAAATTTGATGAAAGTTTTTTTATTTGAATTCTATGGATCCATAATATTCAAATAAAAATGGTTTTAACAGCTATTACAGTTTTAAAAAATTTGCTCTATATTTATTTACCCGATACTAGATGTTATAATTAAGTTTTTAGCAAATTACTATAAAATTTATATGTAATAATCCAACTTTTAGCAAATTTACTCGATTTTAGGAGTAGCAAAAACATCTAAATTCATGCAGATCAGTTATGACCTATATAAAAGATGTAAGATTGAATTTTTAGTATTTGCTGCGTCTTGAATTTGTTAAAGACAAATCTTTAAATAAAAGTTGTTGAAGTTTGGATGGTTTTAAGCCACATTGAAGGTTTGTTGTGAGAGTAGTTAATTAAGCTTGTTCGATATTAGTCTAATGTTGTTAGCTGAAATTGTTTTATACTTTGTAGAAATATTTCAACATTTGATATTTAGGCTGCCGAAATGTCTAAATATTATCGAAATCCTAAATTATGCCAAAATGTCTAAATAATGTTGAAATGTCTAAATAATGTCGAAATGTCTAAATTAAGAAATATATATGAAAAAACATATAGTAATAGGTTCACTATCCAAACAAGCTCTAGCATTCATACTTTAACATCAATACTTCTAGTCTAGGACTAATTATTTGAACCCATACCAGTCAACTCACATATAAACTACTGACCTCTCGGTTTTAAAATTTTTTAAACCCCAAGGTCCTAAACTATATAAAAATACAAGCATAAGAAAATATCTAACATACGCCCATATAGCTAAAAAGAATCAGGCATCATCCTGCAGCAACTAATTTAGGTCCCTGCACTGCCATTGCAGATATTACGAAGTAGAGATGCGAATCGATTCTAAAAATCAAAATCGATGATCGAAACTTTAAAATCGTTTTAAAATCGATGATCGAATTCTAAATTTTTAGTTATTTCTTGTATTAGATTCTATTTTTTATTATTTAATACTATAAGTTATTAGGTTTTACAAATAATATGAAGCAATATACAAAGTTTTTTGGTTGTTTTAAAGCTATACCAGAGCTTATCATTCTTTGCAAAAATGTGTAACTTCTGCAGATCATGGTGTTATTAAAATCACGAGATCAATAGGAAATTAAAATTTTCTACCATTATTGCTGTATAAATCACAGAGTCACACTTTTTTGCAAAATGCTATAATTAAATAGATTCTTCATATTTACAACAGTTTTACAACATATTTGCACTTTAAGACAAATTATATAAATAATAATACATATTATTAATAACAAATATAGACATTATAAAATGGATACCGGTAAGTTTAAACTATTATTTTAAAGTTTAAATTAAATAATGCGCATTAACAACAAATACAGCTATAGAAATGGCTAAGTACAAAATATGGGCTTAATATTTTTAATAATATGTAATTTAATAATAAACACGGCCATATTTAAAAGCATAGAACATTTATTAAAATTTTAGACTTCTAAATAAATAATATAAAATAATTATATACTAATGCTATATATATATACATATATAATAGTTTTATTGTTTATTTTAATTTAGACATTTAGTCATATAGTATTATATTTAGTCAACTATTTAGACATTTAGTCACATAGTATTTATTTAGTCAACTATTTAGACATTTAGGCAAATTTAAACTTTTGATATTTCGAAAAAAAAATAATGCCATGTCGAAATATATTTAGACGCTAATTGTCTAAATAGTTGACTAAATTAAGTATTTCGACTAACAACATTATATTAGTTACCACATATATGGCATCACAGTTCAGAAAGGAGTTTGGTATACTTTTAGCTATTTTCGCTTTTTGTCTTATAATTTTTGTTATCATGGGACGTTAATTGTAGGGAACTTAGATATGAGGATAAGATACAGTATTGGAATCTAGGTATGATAACGTGGTTATAGATATATGCCACTTGTTTTTCTGTTATTTTAGCATATAGGGGTGAGTCAGTAGAAAAGGAACAAATCATTTTTAATAAAATTTTTTTAATTTTTAAATTAAAATATTTTAACAACTATTTAATCAAATTTGCTAAAAATTTTTTTATTTTAATCTTGAAATTATATAGAATTAAAATAAAAAAAATTATTCAATTTATTAAGATAATTGTTAAGATATTTAAGCTTAAAGTCAAAAAAACTTTTACTTAGAAAAAATTTGTTTCTTTTCTACTGACTTATCTCCATATTGTAGTTTTCTCAAGTTTGTTTTGATCTCTGTAATTATTAGTTTTTGGACGTAGTTGTGTATTTTATTGGTCATATACCATGTATCTAAGTATTTGAGAGTGCTAATTTTAGAAGGAGCAGTAATCATAGTATCGTCAAACGTAATGGATTGTGGTGTAAAAGAAGAATTAGTGATTAAAAAGGATTTTGAGAGATTGACTTCAGTTTGTAGAAACTGGTAGCAGTATTTAGTATTTCAGTTAGGGCTTGTTTGTTGGGGGTGAGCCAGAGAAAGTCGTCCATGTATGCCATTATAGGTGTATTAATTTGTTTAGATAGGGTAGTTTAAATTGTGTTGGAGAGCATGGTAGATATTTGATTTGATTGGTCAAAAAATGTAAACAAGTAAACAATATGCATAATATAGATCATTATATAAATTTAGATAATAGTTATACACATGATAATAGAATTTTCTAGGCCAATATAGATTAATTGACCAGGTAGCTTATTTATACACTTTAAAGTATATTTTAGAAACATAACGTTTCATAGGGTATGGCCAGCCCAAATATTAAATACTTTGAACAAAATCACTAGATAATTAATTTTACAGGCAAGTTCATTTCATAAACAGTATATTTTACAGATAGCTCATTTCACAAACAAATTTTTTTTTATAACATTACTCTATTTCAAATCTAATAATAATAGCTTGTTTGTAAAATGAGCTATCGGTAAAACATACTGTCTACAAAATGAACTATTATTGTGATACACTTTTCCAACAACCAATTCCCTAACAATTATTTTTCCAATATAGCATCTCTCTAATACAACCATTTCTTAGCAACTACCATTTTTCTAACAATCTACTTCCCAATAATAACAAACCCTTTCTGACAAAACTATCTATCTAATGACTATTTATCTAAAATTACTTCATATATAACTAGAGGTCTGACTCAATGAATAATATTCACTGAATATTCATTTAATATTCAATATTCGAATATATAATTTTTCACTAAATGAATATTTGAATATTTAAAATTTCACTGAATATATTTATTAAATATTCATTGAATATATATATATATTTATATATATATAATTTTATAATTTTATTTTATTTTTTAATAATTTATTTGCAATTTTATTGTTAATTTAAGTGAGATAGTTATATAATTTTTGAAAATTGAAATATATTTAATATTCAATGAATATTCAGTAAATATTTGAGTATCGTTCAAAATTTTTGAATGAATATTCGAATAATAAAATATTGAACAAATGAATATTCAAATACTTATTTTTTTGACCAAGTCAGACCTCTACCTATAACTACCTCCCACTTAGGGAGCTTCTAGAAATCAGCTGATTTTTGTTTACTATGAGCCTACCCCCACTCACCCATACCTGATACCCCAATTAGCCAATCAGATTTTACGATTATTAAAAAGTTAAAGAATGTTGCTAACTTACCCCTGGTGATATAACCTAGTCACGTGATAACAGCAGCCAATAGCATTTATTTATATAAGTAATATATAATTCTATATATATATATATATAGCAATAGTACTAAGTTATTTGTCACGTAAGTGACAATAGCTTATGTATCACTCAAACCAATCATTTCAGGATCTCTTGTAACATAACATGATCAGAAAATTCAAAACAAATGTTCGTTTTATCAAAAAAACAACCAAAATTGTTTATTACTCAAAATCTGCATAGGAAACTACCTTCCGTGCTCTAACAAAAAGTTTTCCTTGAGCGATTTTACTATATACCCCAAACCCTAATCCTAAACTTAAGGTGCTCACTCTAACTCTAAACTACCGAAAACTAAACTTTATCAATACAGAGATAATCCGCAGGTGACATATCACATGCGTCACATGTAACTTACCGGTAATCCTTATAATTAGCTTTGAAAGTAAATAAATTGTGTCACCGTAATTTATACAATACAATACACTACCGGCATCTACTTATTTGCGCAGGTAATACAAGCTTCTAGAGAGGAAATAGCCAATCGAAGAGTACAAATTTTGACATTCCGGATCAGCCTGATGAAAAAATCGAACATGCATAAAAGAAAAAAAAGCGAAAATATGCAAAAACTAATGTTTAAATTGATCTTGGTGCACTAATTAAAAATGACAGGAATAAAATTTTACTTATATTAAGTATTACTTTAACCTTATAGCCTCTAACGTTAAGGCCCTAACTCTAAATTTTTATCTTACATGCTTAGTTTATTTACTTCCTTTTTTGGTTTGCATTACTCGCGCAAATAAGTAAATGTACATTATACGACTGTATGACGTTTATATACCCGATACTCATAACAGTATAAGTGAAGCAATTCCTTATTTATTTCAATGTGGTACAGTGCAATAAACCTTATATAAAACAGTTGAAGTTATATTACAAATTTGGACATGTTGGAGCATAATGACCTGTTTGTTTACATTTATGGCAATGTTTAACACGTTTTGGGTTACTAACATTTTGATCCAATTCATTACCATAATCAACCATAGTTTTTTGAGAAATTCGTGTCTTTTTCTTTGATGGTCTTTTTTCTCCTGATTTATAACGGTTGGGTTGGCGCCCTTTATGCCGAACGCATATTGGATCGCCAATAACAAGATTTTCAATATCGTTAGTATTTTCTTGTGGCTTGTCTAAATCATCTTTCATTATATCAATAAACCTTTCTAAGTAATTAACGAATTCATCAACTTTATCAGCCCAGATTGCATAGTCTAGTGCTTTTTTCAAATAGCCTATCCCAAAACCATACTTTTGTTTAGGACCTTGTTTTTTCTCAATGTAAGTTGTTTTTCTAATATTAACAAGGCGATTGAATTGTAATAGTTGAGAAGGAAGCTGGTTCAATTTGTTTTCACTGACTTTGTATGCTGGAGTCGAGTAATGAATTTGTTGATCAATGTTACCTTTTCTATCATTATACCATCACCGTGGAATAAGAGTAATATGAAAGTATGCATTTTGAGAGTATATCATAATTCTGAAAAAGTGTCTGCAGACAATGCCCCGGTTTATGAGCCAAGACAATTGCATAAGTGAGAACTATCATCAAGCAAAATAATATACTGGGGCATTGTCTGCTGAGATCGATGTCTAACTACTTTCCATACTTCCAAAACATGGTTTGACATACAGCTGACTAATGAAGAAATTAGTGCTTGTGGTTGATCGTAGTCGTCTTCTCTACCTACTTTTAATTCACAGAAATCATCGGTTTTCTAAAAAAAGAAAAAAAAGAATGAAGCATATAATATTCACTCTAATTTACTAACAAACTCTCTAGGCACATAAGTAATGGAGTAAGCAATTATTTTTTTCAGATTTGACTAATGTTATTACCTCTAATAATAAAAACCAATTATTGACCAAAATGCATCATAGCAAAGCGATTGTGACATCTGGTCATACTTTTTTTGAAATATTTGCGGAGTAAGGTAATCCCGTAGTAGCTTATTTAATTCAGGAAAGTATTTTTCCATTATATTAGATAATCTGTTTGTTGGTATTTCATTTTTAAATTTACTAACTATCGCCCTTTTCACCTGTCTGTCAAATACTGCTTGAATTTTATCTACAATATCAACCAATCGCGAACTCCAATTAAGCTTTTCTTTAATTACTTTATTGGAATTTTCAGCTCTTTGGGTGCTCTAAATTCCTGCAGTGAAACATCTATTAATTGCATAACTGGCCCAACCACCTCTACAGGGATACAATATGTGTGCAAGATAACGTTCACAAGCAGGAAACTCCTCAATTATTTGAGTCCATCTATCTTCGAATTGTTTTTGGCAAAGGGTATTACGCATTGTAAAGAATTTAGATCGAAACAATTCGAACTGATCACCTAGCTTTTCTCTTAATTTTTTTTTAAATTCAACCCTATATAGAATACAGTGGCCTACCATATTATTGTGGACACTTTTTAAAAATTTATAAAGAGTTAAATATGTAAGATATTAAGCTAAAAATTAAATTATAATTTCTTTAAATCTATATCTTTTAAATAAAAAAAAATTATAAAATTTTATGCAGTACTTTTCAAGATAATTAAAGTTACACAAATTTGTGCAATGTTACACAAGACCGAAATTAGTAATTTTTACAAATTTGTTATTACAATTTTTATATATTAAAAATTAATATTTTATTAAAATAAAATTACTAATATTAAAAATTATATGTTATTTTAACTTTTTATAAATTTTTTAAAAAATTATTATAGTATTAAATAGTATAAAATAAAATAATTAAAATATTAAATTTAATTAATAAATTACTAAAAATAGTAATTTTATTACTATATATAGTAATTTAATGAATATTTTTTAAAAAAATTTAAAATATTTAAAAATATATATAACTTTTTATGCTAAATAACTTTATTTAAAAATAAAATTAGATTACTTAATAAAAAATTATATTTTATATATGTTAAAGTTAAAATAGTTATAAATTTATATTATATAAATTTTTTTTAAATATTTCAAGAACTAGTAATTAAAATTTAATAATTTTAGTATCATTAGAATAGTATTATTATAAAGATTTAATAATATAAAAATTATTTGGATATAATGGTTAAATGCTTAAAAATTTAAACTTATGTATTTTTTAATTATAAAAATTACTAATTTCGGTCATGTACAACATTACACAATTTTGTGTAGCATTAATTATCTCAAAAAGTACTGCATAGAATTTTTTAAACTTTTTTTTATTTAAAAGATATAGATTTAAAGAATTTATAATTTAATTTTTAGCTTAATATCTTATATATTTAGCTCTGTATAAATTTTTTAAAAGTGTCTACAATAATATGGTAGGCCACTGTATGTAGTAAAAATATTGAGTTTCCTGATAATTATTTTGTATAGCTGAGATTAACGCAGGATCTGCATCTGAATATATTACGACAGGAGTAACAGATGAAGCTGCTCTTAATTCATCTAAAACCCAAGAAAAATGTTGCTTCTGTTTCATCTTCCAGAAGCGCTGCTGCCACTACCAAGCTTCTAAAGTTGTTATCAATGACTGTAACTACTAATAAGACCATATCAAATTGATTGGTTTGGAATGTTGTATCAATAATTACGACATCATGAAACCGTTCATAAGCTTGTGTTTGCTCTGAAGACATTTAGACAATCCTGTCAACCTTCTTCCATCCAAATCAAATTTTGGCTTTACTACCTATAATGGATCCTTATCCTTCTTTAAGTACAAATTGGTTAAAGTTTGACAAGCATTATTTTGTTGAGGTTTTAATTGTTTTTTATAACGTTCTATTGCATTACTTAAATCTTTTTTATTAACTTTCTTATCAGGAAATGATGCAGTAAGTAGGTTATATTGTATTGATATATCTAATCTCCTATGAATTGTCCAGAACTTAATTTTTTCTAACATCTCATCATTTAAATGACGAAACCTTGGTGCAAGCTCCGTAATAAGAGGATTCATAGGATGATTATGTTCACCTACAATGCTAGTTATTTGATTTCAAGTGCTTTTTTAGGAAATAACATATTGACATGCCAAAAACAACCTATCATTCCTGAAGCTCTTTCTCTCCTATTTTCTGCTAATACTACTTTTTCAGCTTCGTGTATATGTGCATGTGAACACTCAAAAGTGCGACAACATATTATATTTTTATCAACCGGATCTGTGTCACAATGGCTTTTACAAAAGCAAAACCCTTCACTTTTGGCATAGTCCTCAAGGTATAATTCAGCTTGTTCCCATGTTTTAAATTCCATACCCACTTTTAATTTTAACTCTTTATCATCAGAATCCTCATCATCAGAATTTTCTCTTTCCTTATTGTCCTCAAAACTGTTTGGCTGAATTTTATTTACTGAATCACTTTCATATGAAGGATAGTGCTAATAAATGAAATTTTCGTCATCTTCAGACTATACATGAGGACGAAAGCATTTCGGGTTCTAAAACCTGAAATTAAAATTTGAAGACGAAATTGTTTTTGACCTATTTTACTTGAAAGACGAAATTATTTGATACTTTTTTTGAATAGACGAAATTATAAGGAACATATCAATATAAATTTTATTTGCTCTTCCTTATAAAAAATTTTAATTTTTTCTAATGGAGACGAAATAGGCCTTTTTCAAAAATCTATTTCGGTAGCATCACTACTTCAGACAAAGGATAATATAAAAAATGCGAATCCATATCAGACTCCATTTAAAATATGAATGTGATAAAAAAGATAAATGGCACAATTCAAGAAAGAATAAGGGCAAGTAGTAACAATGTGACAAGTGAATTAAGCAATTAGATAGATAAAAATAAAGCCACAAAGCGAAGATAGTAAGACAAATTGACAAAAAAAAAGACAGTAAGGCAACTAGATGCAATCTAAGTAAGATAGAGATGTGGATACAATATCAATGTGAGATAGTGTAGATGCAAAATTTAATGAAAGATCGTAAGGTAAATATAGATGCAATATCTAAGAAAAAGTTGTAGGTAAAGACATGAATATAAAAAAGTGAACATTGATGATGCAATAAAAGCGTGGATACGATAATCAATCGTGGATGTAGTAAAGAATCATGAATGTAATAAAGAATCGTGGATGCGATAAAGAATCGTTGATGCAATAAAGAGGCTTAGATACAAGATAGGACCATGGGTATGATGAGAGCCGTGAATGCGATATAGAGGCATAGATAAAATATAGTGTTGCAAATGCAATATAGAGCTGTGAATGCAATGTTCAAAGAAAATAGGCAGTGTAAGAAGAATAGGTGTGATTAAAAAAAAATTATGAATCATTTATAAATAAAGAACATTATAAATAAATTATAAACTATGTCATGATTAGTTAATGATGATTAAAATATAAGTTAAAATTTTAATATTTTAACCTATGGTTATTTAACCTATGGTTAAATTTTATTATTAATCACAAGTGGTTAAAATTAGTTATATTCAAAGTTAAATATAACATTTAATAGTAAATAACTTTTGATCTACTAAACCAAATTTGATGATTCAACTACCAAAATAATCCCTAAATGAGAGGATTCTAGCGAGCCCAAAATTGTTAAAACCCAATTACAGGATCCTGTGATCGAAATAGATTTGTGTTACTATAAAAGTTCTATAATTTATTAAATAATTATAACCCATTTATAGCACCACAAATTTATTTCGATCTTAGAAACTGTAATTAGATTTTAACGATTTTGGGCTTGTTAGAATTCTCTCATTGAAAGGATCATTTTGGCAGTAAAATTATCGAAATTGCCCAGTAGATCAGAAGTTATTAACAATTAAAATTTAATATTTAATTGTTAATAACTACTGATCTACTGGGCCAATTTCGATAATTTTACTACCAAAATGATCCTCTCAATGAGAGAATTCTAATAAGCCCAAAATCGTTAAAATTCAATCACAGGATTCTAAGATTGAAATAAAATTTGTATTACTATAAATGGGTTATAATTATTTAATAAATTATAAACCTTTTATAGTAACACAAATTTATTCTGATCACAGGATCCTGTGATTGGATTTTAACAATTTTGGGCTCGCTAAAATCCTCTCGTTGAGAGGATTATTTTGGTAGTTGAATTATCAAATTTGGTCCAGTAGATCAATAGTTATTGATTATTAAATATTATTAATAAATCTATAATTTTGGTCAAAAATAATTTTGCAATTTTGGCCGGAGTTATGAAATGTTGGCCGGAATTACACCTGATACTTCAGCTAACCCACCCACCCACCCAGAAATTAGCTGATTTCTGGAAGCTCCCTTACCCTACAACCATTTATTTGACAATCATATTCCTAAATACCTTATTCAATAACTATACATCTTTTCCTAACAACTCTTCTTCCCCAATATCATACTTCTCTGACAATATTCTTTTTCCAACAACTTTCCCTATAGCTATTCCCAACACACTACCCATCACAATAATTTTTGTGATACTATTCTAGCATATTTTTGAATTAATAAAAAAAAATATCAAATAAAAATATATATTAAAAAAATTTTTTAAAAAAATTAAAGTATTGCCGGCTAATCAAAATTTAAGATTACATGTAATTTAAAGTTTGTTACTTAAATTTACGTCATACATCCATATACTTTAAATTATATGTAATCTTAAAGTTTGATTGGCTAGAGAAATTTTTTTAATTTTTAATTACATCAGCAAATTATATATATGTAATCTTACGTAAGATATTACGGCCTGTAATATTACGAAAATCTTACGATCGACGCAGTAGATTACGAATATATTACGCTATTACGGTAATATTACAGTTATTATTTTGAAATATTTCGAAATATATTGCAAATAAAAAATGCAAATTACACCTTACAGGGGTCACGTACTCATGCAAGTTAATAAACTAAAGCGCGCAGGGGTATTATTTTGATATTTTCACATTGTTTCGCAATATTTTGAAATTTTTACAAATTTTTAAAAATTTTTAAAAAATAAATAAATGATATACATATTCACATAATCATGCTTTTTACAGGTTTTCGCAATATTTCGCATGGTTTCGCAATTTAATATAAAATTTTATATTTTTTTATTTATTATTGTTATACATTATATTTTACATTTATTAAATGGGAATAGAAATTTGGTGCACCCACGACATGTCACACCCCTGATTCGGCCAATCAAATCGCACGATTTTGTAGACAAAAAAATTTATTTTTTAAAAATTCAAAATTTTACTAGTAAAATGTAAAAATAAATAAGTGATATCAAAACATATAATGTAAAATTTTATTCTGAACGACTTTTTCTAAATCATAAAGATAGATTACCTTAGTAAAAAAACGGTTTATAGGAAAAATCAAAAATTTTGAGCGTTAGCACATATAAAACTTTTTTTTACTAATATAAATCTATCTTTACATTTAAGAATTATATGTAAAATTTTATCTTAAACAACTTTTTCTAAGTTAAAAAGGTAGATTCTTTTAGTAAAAAAAAAAGTTTTATATGTGCTAACTTTGGAAATTTTTGATTTTTCTTATAGAACTTTTTTTTTACTAAGACAATCTATTTTTATGACTTAGAAAAAGTTGTTCAGAATAAAATTTTACGTTATATGGCATGCTATTTTATATAAATTTTACACTTTATTATGTAAAATTTTTAATTTTTAAAAAAAAAATTTTTTTGCCTATAAAATCGTGCGATTTGATTGGCCGAACCAGGGGGTGCGACATGTCGCGAGTGCGACAAATTTATTTTCTCTTATTAAATATACATTTTTAATTAATATTATATACGTTATTATATATTATGTATTATTTTTATATGGATTTTACTAAAACGCACCTATGGTGTTTTACACCATATTACACAAAACTATTAGAATAGCCAATCAAAATTAAAATTAGGTGTAACAAAAAATTTTGTTTTTTGTTTATTTTTTTTAAAAAATGTTCATATCGCAAAATTTTGCTTATGAAACCACCTTTGGGGCTCCAATAAAAAAAATTCCTTGCTAAATTTTGTATATACTAATGCCTTCAATAAAATCTCAGGCCTTACCCTAACTCTAAAGTAATTAAATTTTATTTTTTGTTTTGTAAAAATTTATTTTTTTGTTTTTGTTATACAGATTTGCAAATTTAATTTACCTATGGTAGTAAAACACCATAAGTGCATTTTATAATAATTGGTTTACACTAGGTAAATGCACAACATTGTGTGTTCGGAGCCAATATTTAATATATATATATACTAGGGATGGCATGTCTATGTCCAATTGGGTTTAATTTTTTTATATCAACTGTATCTGTTGTTTTTTTATCGATTAATTGAATGTGATTGGTTGTATATCACATGATGCAGCCGGACAGACAAACATTTGCTGATCAAACTCTTTCGTAAAAATAGAGAGTCCTCCGGACTAATTATTACAAATATTTTAAACTACTTTCGTACTTCGTTGCATTTAATTCTATTACTATATACAAAAAACTAGCTCTAAACACTTATTTTCGCTCACACTACAGTTAGCTATAAAAAAAGAAACCATTATATTCCTTATATTCACTCATATTTACTTATATTCGCTTATATTCGCTCATATTTGCTACTTCTTGCAAATTGCCGAAAAAGTTAGAATTAGTGTTGTAAAGTGCTGGAAAAGTCAGGTCATTTTCTTGTAAAGTTCTGAAAGAAGTAAGGAATAAATAAAATAAAATAAAATAAATAAGTAAAAAAAACAAACAAAAAACAAAAAACAAACCCGAAAAATAACAAAAAAATCAAAAGCGGAAAAAAATAAACTATTATATTTGCTTATATTCGCCTATTTTCACTTATATTCAATTATATTCATTCATATTCATGACTTCTTGCAAAATGCCAGAAACATTAGAATTGGTGTTCTTGTAAAGTGCTAGAAAAGTCAAGTTGTTTTCTTGCATAGTTCCGAAAGGGATAAATAAAATAAAATAAAATTAAAAAAATAAGTAAAAAAAAAGAAAACAAACAAAAAACAAAAATGTAAACAAACTAAGTAAAAAAATAAATGAAGCTCCAAATCTTTATTTTCTTGAAGTAAGAATTCATGATCTTGCAATTCAGAAATCGTCAAAAGTTTTCACAAAGTGCCAAAATAAAATAAATTAATAAAAATAAAACAAAAAAACAAAAACAAAAAACATGAAATGAAAAAATAAATTAAACGAAACTTTAAAAAAAACTTGCAAAAACTTGCATTCTTGAAATTTAGAAATTGCTGGAGTGTGTTCTTACAAAGTGTCGAAAGGCTGAGTTGGTTTGTACAAAGTGTCGAAAAGTCGTTGGGTTTCTTGCAAAATGCTAGTGGTAAAGTATAAAAATAAAATAAAAAAATTTAAAAATTAAAAAATAAAAAAAATTATAAAATAAAAAAAAACAAAACAAAACTAAAAAAATAAAACGAAACCAAAAAAAACAAAAGGAAAATGAAGAAACAATATAAAATTAATAGAAGATCTAAATTATAAACAAAAAAAATAAACAAAGATCTAATCTGATCTTGTAGTACAATTATTGAAAATCATTGAAACATTTCGAAAATATTAGTCAAACACGTTCTTGATATGATCCAGGTTACTGATCGTCCTAAAATATTTCAAAAGTATTCGAAATATTAAAAAAAAAAAAAAGAAAAAAAAAAGAGAGAATAAAAAAAAGAAAGAAAAAAAAAAGAGAAAAAAAAAAAAGAGAAAGAAAAAAAAGAGAAAAAAAAAGAGAGAGGGAGTAAAAGGAAGAAAGGGTAAAAGGGAGGGTGGGTAAAAGGAAGGGAGGTAAAGATAGATCGAAACGGCCTTTTTTTTTTTTTTTTAGAGAATAGTTTGTTTTTTTTTTTTTAAGTTTTTTTTTTTATTTTGTGAAAAATATATTTATGATCTAGGACACATTACGGATTAGATGGGCATAGGAAATTTTTTAAAAATTATTTTCGTTTTATTTTTATTTTTTTTTACCTGGCGATCCAGGTTGAAATTTTTGTAACGCAGTCAAAACACTATATAATCATTAAAGATCTGTTAATCATTATATATCATTACGATTAAAAAGTGAAAAAAAACAAAATAGAAAGATCTAATTATAAACAAAAGATCTAATTTGATCTTGTAGTACAGAATTTGAACATTTGAACTATTTCGAAAAATTAGTCTAATGCGCGATCCAGGTTACAGATTTACTAATCCAGCTTGGTTTCCTAGTTCTAAAATATTTTGAAAGAGTTTGAAATATTTCGTAACAAATTTCGAAATATTTTGAAATTACTTTTGTAATATTTTGAAAATTTGATATTTCGAAATATTTCGAAATATATTACGTAATATTTTGCTTATATTACAGTTCGTAAGACCTTACATAAGATTATACTATTATAAATTTGTTGATGTAGGTAGTTCATCATCTTTTTCCATTGTAAATAAGCTAAAAAATAAATATTTGCTTAGAATATAAATTACAAATTTTAAGCTAAGTGTAATTATAGTCTTATCTTATACTCAAATATTTGTAAATTTCACAATGTAAGTAGTATGCAAGTCAGTAAAATTGAATTATTTATTTTAAATTAATAAAAATTTTGCTTTACAATAAAAATCATCTAAACACAGAACATAACTGTATTATTTATACTATCCGGTACATATTTATTCATGGGAAAAAAAAAGATAGAATTTTTTTTAAACACAATTAACATTTTTAATAAAAATGAATAACATCATTAAATAATAAGCATTTATGACATAAAAAAAAACAAAATACTTGCCTTTTGAGAACTATATCAGCAAATTTATATGTGTGAAATATTTTGAAAGAAATTGTGATATGCAATATCTTTTGAAATATTTTGAAAATAATTTCGAAATATTTCGATTTCGAAATATTTCAAAATATAAATTTCAAAATATTGCGAAAATATTAAGTAATATTCAAAATCACAAAATAATACTAAATAATTTCTAAATAATGTACTATAGACCTACAAAAAAGTGATCCTATCAATACTTTCCATATTTAATTTCTGATAACCTGCTATCTTCTGAAACAAATGATCATGTTCCGGGTACATTTAAACCAACCCAGGATCAAAGATCCAATTCCGGGTCATTTGAATCAACCCGTGTTCAAATGATACTATTTCTGGTTTATTTGAGCCCTCAACCCGTTCAAATAATATCATTTCGAGTTCCAACTTGGGATTAAAATGATCCAATCCAGGATCAAACGATCCAATTTGTGGCTTAAATGCACCTATTTCTTCAGGTTCATTTGAACTCAACCCAGCTTCAAATGATCACATTCCCAGTGCATTTGAAATCATCATGGCTTTGAATGATAACTTTTGAATAATATTACCAAAATTTGCTAAATATAAATATATTTCAAATATTTTGAAATATTTCATAAACATTTAAAATAAAATTCAATTAGACAATGAGACAAAAAGCGTAAAAATTTTAATAATAAAACTTTATTTAATCCCCTTAATTTTCAATTATTACATTAGCATATGTATTGTATTGACTCGATTACATAAAAATATAAATTAAAAATCAGGAATGCATTTACTAAAAAGAATAATGTACAATATGCATTTACTATAAATGGCCATTTTGTTTTCAAAGTGGATTAGTTTTTATTAAAATATTCGCTAATCTCTAAATATAGCATAAATAATATTTAATTTAAAAATAGTGATAAAATTTTTAAAGCAATTGTTATGAGCAGTTTTATTAATCAAAACAATTTCAAAAGTATTAAAAATCTAAATATAAATGTAATTCAAATAAATTAAAAATAATTTTTTAATAACGATAAAATTATCAAATATTTCGAATATATTCGAATTAATTAAAATA
>QKWP01001439.1:116467-133679 GCA_003550325.1 Gigaspora rosea
ATTTTCAAGTCCAAAATATATTTTAGAACTTGAATTATAGTCTTTTAATTGTTGGTTAATAAATTTCTGAGCATTATTTAAACTAAAAGTCCAAATTAAATTTGTAAATTTATAAGGGCTTATAGTTTTAAATTTTTTTGATTTGCCTGATAATAATTTCATTGCAATATCCTGCCTCTGAATCTATTTAATTTAAAATAATTTAGTAAAATTTTATAAAAATACTAAATATTATTAAAAAAAATTAAATAATTACCAATTTTATTATTTGAATTTCTATATTTTGTTTAATTAGTTAAATGATAAGGTGTTTTAACAAAATCTTTATAAAGACTTTCATAGGTTTCAGTAGAGAACCCATTTAAAGTACCATACTGTCTAATTAAATCAATAGTATGGTATACCTGTGAATGTAATTTTGGAAATTTTAATTCTGATGAAGTACTTGTTTGAAAAATATTAATAAACTTTTGAGCCCAATTTATTATTAAATTCTAGAAATAATTATATTAATATTAGTTATTAAAATTAGTTAATTAAAATATTAAAATATTGAAAAATAAATTCGAAATATTGCGAATTACCTCAAAATCTTTCAAACTTTGGTCATAAAATTCTTCAGATCGACTAATAATATAAATATTATTCCAAACTTCATAAAGATTCAACAACTTTTTATTTAATGCTTCACTAATATCTAAGTTATCCAGAACAAATATCATAACTTTCATAAGATTATGATATTCATTAGCTGTAATTCTAGAAAGTGATTAAATCCCATTTTTGAATATTTTAAGTTCCGGAAATCTAGGAATATTCACTAATTTTTTATCCACTTTATCAAGTATTGAAGCTCCATATGATTGTTTTAAAAGATCATATGTAAAAGTAATTTGATAGTTAAATAATCCCAAATCTAAATGATGCATTTTATCAATTACCATAGCTTTGTAAATATTGATATTTCTAAAATAAAAAATTGATATTAAGGGTAGGGTAAATGTAGATCATTTTTCATATGATCTGCATGGTATTACAGATTATAAAAATTCGCCACAAGCAAAATTTTTTAATGCTTTAACGAATTTTTACCAAAATTTCACAAAGTGCTAATAAGAACTTTCTATTTATAGTAATAATAATTTCGAAACTTGTTTTATTTGAGAAAATTCTACTTCAAATATTACCGAACTATTTGGTCCTTTTGTGTCACCAGGAAAAAACATAGAGCCACCTGGGTAAACTTCGGTAATATTCGAAGTGGAATTTTCTCAAATAAAACAAGTTTAAAAATTATTATTACTATAAATAGGGGATGGCTAAAGCCAGGTGCGTTTATATGTTTTTGATTATTTAATTAAAATTAGGGTAAGGGTAAGTTAGGGGTTAGGGTTAGGCTTAACTTATAAGTAAAATTGTCTTCTCGACATTTTTTATTAATGCTTCTAGACAGGTTTAGACACTTGTTTTTTGTATTTTCGACGTTTTTCACTTTTTTTCTTTGTTTTTGTCTCGTTGGGCTGATCCGTAAAGATCGAATTTTACGATTTGATTGGCTTTCTATCATGTGAACGCACCTGGCTTTAGACGACCCCTATAAATAAAAAGTTCTTATCTGCACGTTGTGAAATTTTGGTAAAAATTCGTTAGAGTATTAAAAATTTTGCTTGTGGCTAATTTTTATTTACTATATAAAAATCTGTAATACCATGCAGATCATATAAAAAATGATCTACGTTTACCCTACCCTTAAATTATATATTATATATTACGAATTTTAATCTTTTTTAAAATAATTTAAGTTATTTTAAAATATTTCGCAATGATTCGAAAGTTTTAAAATTATCTTAAAAATTGTTAAATTAATATTAAATATTTCGCAATGTTTTGAAAATATTAAAATTAATTTAAAAATCATTATAGTAAAATTAATACAAATCACTCTCGTTATAGTGAACTCTCAATATAGTGAAGATTGGCTATAGTGAAGAATTTTTTTAGAACAGAATTATTATTACTATAATAAAAGGTTCTCAATATAGTGAATCTCTTAATATAGTGAAGAAATTTTATAGCCCAAGGACTTCACTATAACGAGAGTGACTTGTATTAAATATTTCGCAATATTTCGAAAATTTTAAAATTAATTTAAAAATCGTTATAGTAAAATTGATTTTAAATCTTAAAATTATTCGAAATATTTTAAACATATTCGCATATTTAATTAATTAGAATATTAAATTTATCTAAATTTCCAAAAAATATTTGGTACCGATTCAATGCTTACTGTTTGTCCTTCGTTCTTATTATAATAGTATTGCATATTTTCATGATTTCTAAGTTTCATATCTTTTTTAATGAGATTTGTATTTGTTAAATTATCTCTTTTTACTAAACAAAAATGGCAAGGATGTTTAGACTTTGTTAATATATATGTTAAGCAAAAGGTTGCAGCTTCTGGCCAATTTACAATTATTGTTGAAATTTTTGGATAAAATCAAATAAATTTGTTATTAAGTAACAAATTAGTTCCATTCTTTGAGAATGATTGAATTGGTTCTAAAATTATGTTTAAAAATTTATGAAATATTTGTCTTTTTATTTCTTTTCCTAAATTAGAAAATTTTATTATTGGCAAATAACCCAGTAATTGTTTTGCATCCAGTTTATTTCTGTACCATGTAGGTATATTTCCAATTGATAAATATATTGGGTGAAGCTGACTTTTACCCAATGAATCACAATTGGTGGCATCAGAATATAAAATAATGGATAAAATTTTTGCACCAGTTGGTAAAGTACTTTGAGTGGTTTTCCACTATTGTCATTATTTTGCTCTTTATAAATATTTTCTTTACCATTCTTTAAAAAAAAAAATTAATTAATAAAAACAAAATAAATATGTATATAAAATAATATTAAAGTTAATATACCTTAGTAGTTTTATATAATTCTTCATTTTCAAGTACAAAAGTTTGAAATATATCAGGAATTTCTAATATATTTTGAATGCAACTCATTAATAGCATATGATATAAGAAATACTCAGTATTATCATGATCCAATACTTTAGTTTTCATATATGACAAATTAGATTTCATATTATTCATAAATAGTTTTCCTTGTTTAATATTTTTTGGTAATGGAGATTTGGAATGATTTGAATGCTTATTAAAGAATGAGATAATCGCATTTTCAGCTGCATTACTTAGTTTATATTTTGTAACCAAAACCATTAAATCAGCATAAGCTTTGTTAGGAAATTCATTATATTCTTGATTTTCATCGTCAGATGAATTATTTCGCATATCTTCGAAATAATCTGCGCTAACTGAAATATCATCAGATAATTCACGATAATCTTGTGAAGTATTTTCAAATTCATCAAGAATATTAGTATTAGGATCGACTTCAAAATTTTTTGAATATGTGTTATCTTCTAATTCAAAAGACATATCTGCTAAATTCTCAGACAAATTATCATCATTAGATAAATTCGCAATATTACTATCTAAATTAATATTTTGCACAGGATTGCTAAAGTTAATATCTTTAAATGAAATTGTTTTAGAGGTTTTAGAGGAAGAGGAATATCCAATATCTAATTGGTCTTCATTAATATCATCTTGAGGCAATTCATTAAAAAGCGAAGACTTGCGAAAAATCTCAGAACTTTTGGCATAAACTGGAACATCTCCGACAGTATTAAGACACTTGGTCATATGTTTACTCAATCCATTTGGTGATGAAAAATAACGTTGGCAGATAGAACATATGTAGCTAGACATTTTATGAGATTAGGATTATATTTGATATTTAAAGAGAAATAGTTTATAATAATTTCAATTTGATTTAAAATTTTAAAGATATTTGGAAATAAAATTTTTTACGAAAAAAATAAAGAAGTTTTTAATCATTTTTATATCTTTTTGAAAGTATAGAAATTCTGTTTATATTTTAAATTAAACTAAAGTATTTAATTTATTATGTTGGCATTTATTGAAAATTATGTTTCATAAAAATATTTCAAAACGATGCGAGATAATTCAAAATAATTAAAATTTATGTATAAGTTCAATAAATATTTAATTTAAAAATTATTCAATTCATTATGATATACTTTAATTTATTTCGAAATTATGCGAAAAAATTAAAAATTTATTAAATACATTATTATTTAAATTATTCAATTTGTTACAATAATCTTAATTTACTTTGTAATTTCTCAAAAAAATGCGAAATAATTAAAATTTATCAAATTTCATTTATTTAATTTCACAGCATATCTGCAAATATATGTGTGATTATTAAACATTTATTAAGAAAATTAATGCGATTTTAATTCTACATAGAATTAACAGAGAAGTCGTTGGCCACGTTATGGCATATGAAACAATGAGAGAAGAATATCAAGCTTAAGCATAGCCCACTGATCGAATAAACTTAACTAGCACAATTTTGGCATTCTGGAATAAATGATAAAACACTTTGTAATTTCTCGAAATAATTGAAAGTTATCAAATTTCATTTATCTAATTTTCACAGCTTATTTACGAATTTATGTGCATTATTAAACATTTATTAAATTTTTTTTAAGTAAAATTAATGCGATTGATTAATTTTACTCTACATAGTATTACAGAGAAATCGTTGGTCACGTTATGACATATGAAACCTCAAGAAAAGAATACCAAGATTAAGTGAATTGGGTATCACCCGAGTCACCCGCAGGTGGGCATGATGCGATACTTATTGATTACCTTATTGATCGAACAATTAAACCCTCGTAATTTGTATTGTTGTTTTATCTTAGATCATTAAGTGACTTAACGATCATTTTTTTTAAACTGTAATCGTAAATACAATTCAAAATTCAATTACTATCAGTATCCAAAAATTAACTGACATCGTTAATTTTGTACAGCATACCTAACAGGAGGACTGGGAAAACTATATGTAAGGTCCCTGCCGAAAAATCCAAAATACATATCTATGCGATTCGCAATATGATTGGCTATTTGACTATTTGGCTATTTTTTATCCAAATTTGGTAATAAATCCAAAAAAGGAAAGATCTTTATAAGCAAATTACTATTGTTGCAAATCATTCAATATATGATTTTTACTAGCGATGATATTTATATTATTTAAAGTGCTCTTCGAATTATAGTGTAGCGGGGACCTTATATATAGTTTTTCCGGTCCTCTAACAGGTGATCTATCAGGTGACCTGTCGGGTGACCTGGTGGAGCCTTTTTTTTAACTGACCTGTTTCACCTGGGTGGCAGGATAAAGATTTTTTAGACGGGCAATTCACTAAGCACAGGCCACTGATCAAATAAACTTAACCAGTGCAATTTTGGCATTCTGAAAAAGTTACGAATTTCATTTATTTAATTTTCATAGCATATCTGCGAATTTTATGTGCAATTATTAAACATTTCAAAATTATCTGCATTAGACTAATATTAGACCATGCAGAAGTTCACTGAACACGCATGTAAAACCATGAAATAGTATAAAAGGTATTATTGTCTTGCCGATTTTGAAATACAATCAATTTTTGAAAAATGAAAATCCTTATTAAATTTTGCCATAAATAGTAAACAATGGATAGTTTTTACATCATCAACTTTCAATTCGTTACAATATACTTTAATTAATTTTGTAACATTTCAAAATTATGCGAAGTATTAGAAATGTATTAAATCAATTATTTTTTTAAATTATTCAATTCATTACAATAATCTTTGTTTATTAAAGCTAAAAATTCAAATAAAATAATTGGTGGATGTATTGTTCTCGTAATTGTTCTAATATTTTTTATCTAAAGAACGTAGGAATAAGTAAGTTGTTTTATATAAATCTACATCTAAATTTTATATTGAAAGAATACTACTAAATTATTCTGAATAATATAATCAAGCTTTTTGCAAATATTTAAAAGTTTTTACAAGATTTCGCAAGATT
Organism: Gigaspora rosea; assembly: GCA_003550325.1. Taxonomy (NCBI): domain Eukaryota; kingdom Fungi; phylum Glomeromycota; class Glomeromycetes; order Diversisporales; family Gigasporaceae; genus Gigaspora; species Gigaspora rosea. The sequence continues at coordinate 122,438 of QKWP01001439.1, forward strand.
TCGCAGGATTTCACAAAATTTCGCAATTTTAGCCAAGGAACCAGTGGTCAAACTGATCGACAATTAAATCAACTTATGGAGAAAAGCTGTGGTGAAAAAGAACTGTTTAAAATTTTATATTTATTTATTATTATTATACATTATATATAATTTTGCCATTTCTCAAAAAAATGCGAAATAATTAAAATTTGTTTCGCAGCAAATATAAAATTAATATAACACAAAATCCAGTTCAAGTAACTTCTGTATAATGGATTAAAAGAAAATTTGCGCAATTATTAAACATTTATTAAATTTTTTTTAAAAAATTATTAAACATTTATTAAATTTTTTTTAAAAAATTAGTGTGATTTTTACTTTACATTGTGTTAGTAGCGAAGTCATTGGTCACGTAATAGTATGTGAAATCATAAACCAAGGTTAAGCACAGTCCACTAACTTATTACAAGTGATCATTACTGCATAATTATAAATTTTTAATAAAGATTTAAAGTTAGGGTCAGGTAGGGTCTGGATTAGAAGGATTTGTTTATGTATAAAATTTAATGCTAAGAATTTTTACTTATTGCCCGAAGACTTGTTATCATAGTAAAATATTTCGCTATTAAAGATTTTTTGGATTTTTTCTTTACTTCTTTATTGTTTTGATTACATGAGATCCTGCAATCCAATTGGCTGAACATATGAGTAGTAATGATCACCTGTGGTGATATTAAATTTTACTATAAAAGTAAACAATGGATCATCAATCAACATCGTTGTTTTTACAACTTTCAACAACTTTGCAACTTCGCAATATACCACCAACCTTCGCAACACTACTTAAGCTTTATTTTATTACAAAAATTTGCACTTTTTTAACATTTAGTTACTTTGTTTTATTATTTTTTAAATTTTATAAATACAACCAACTTTATATTAGTTTTTTTGTTCGACTAATTTTTCTTTAAGTTTTTTTTTTATTTTTCAAATTATAACTTATTAGGTAAATAATTTTATTTACCGTAATATACTGTATAACTTTTAATTATAGATTTCTTAATTAATATATATGTAGTTGCTGATACTGTGAATAGCAAACTGGCAATTTGCTAGCATATATATTAATTGAATTTAAAATCCATATATGATTGTAGACAGTGTAAATATACGTAGTAAAACCTCTGGCAAGCTCTAGCCATACGAATGTGATAAATAACTATCTTGCTAAGTCTGCTGGCTTATATTTTTTATATAAATCTTTATCTTCCAGCTCACTATGAGATCATTGATTTTAAATTCTTTATTTTTATTTTATTTTTTTATATTTTATTTTTAATTATTTCTTAGCAATAATTATTAATAAACTTTTAAACATATACACATTTTGAAAGGATGTTTGGGCAAAAACTCGCCGGTTTCAAGAATAAAACTACCAAAACCACCAAAGGAGAAGCTACATGTAGACAAGATCCAATCGTGGAAATGGAGCAAAACATTGTGGAAGCCGGAAGTTCAACTGTGGAAGCCGCAGGTTCAACTGAACCTGCGTGAACTTTCAAAGGTTGTTAATTTAATTTAAAATTATATTTTTTAATTTTTTTTATTTTTTAAATATTTTCATTGATTATAATTTAATTTTAAATAAAGTATCGCATACAACGATCTCTAAGCTTTTAGAGAACCAGTGTGAGCTTCTTTACCATATGAAGCGAATTAGTTCAAAAGTTAATCAGCTTGAAGAGTGAATGAAAAGACTCGAAGACAATTTGGTTGAGAACTATGACGCAACGAATGAAAAGGCTTTCCTTGAAGTAATTTTTTTAATTTTTTTAATATTTATTTTAATTTTTTATATTTTATTTAATTTTTTATATTTTATTCTAATAATTTTTTTATAATTAGCAAAGCATTAAAGGAATTGCTAATAAGTTGTTAGGCCAATAAGTTGTTAGACAACTCAATCTATTCTACAGATGCAGAACTCAAGAGAGGAGCAAAGGACTATTTTAGGGAACATAATTGTGAATTTATGTGAAGATTGCAGATAAAAATTGGAAAGCCTATTATGCAAAGAAACTTCATGGACCTGTAAAAATTTATTTATTTTTTTTTTTAAAAATATTCGAATTTATCCAAAATATTTAAACATTTTTCGAATAAATTCGAAAAATGTTTAAATATTTTTGAATAAATTCGAAAAATGTTTGCAATTTTCGCATATATTCGAAAATATTAAATATGTTATTATTTTTTAATTTTAAAAAATTTTTAGTTTTTGAAAAAAGTTAGGTTGTTGCAAAGCACTTTAACCACTAAAACTAAAGACTCTATGTTTTTAGTTTTGGCAATCTTTTAGACCATATTAATACCAAGGCAAAACCTGAAGAAGTTTTGAATTGGAAGAGATCGGGAAAGACAAAGAATTGTTTTAAGCTTCTTTTTGCAAGAGTTGCGAATAGTTCTAATGAAAATGATACTTACGTTGTTCAAATTTTAAATAGGATTTGGCCCTCTGGAGAAACAACTAACAACAAAACAGCATAAGCAATGACAGTATACCAATCTATTCTTAGCCCAAACTACGAAAAGTTAACGATTTCTGAAAATATCGTTAAAGAAGATCTTGAAAGATATCAAGTTATTATTATTATTATTATTATTATTATTATTATTATTATTATTATTATTATTAGTATTATTATTTACTAAAAATTTGTTCAATTTTTCAAAATAAGCGAATGTTAGAACAACATGAATCGTTTTCGACATTAATTTCGGAGGATATAGAAGAAAAACAAACCAGAAGAATTAGAAGAAAGAAACGAACCAGAAGAATTAAAGGAACTTGGAAAACAATTAGAAGAATTCGAACGAATATATTTATATATAGATTATATAGAAATATTATCACATTTTTTTTAAAACATTTAAAAAATTTATAGAATACATCTAATTATCTCAAACGACCTTTGCAATCCTCCAAAATAGTAAGTTTATATTTTAAAATACAAACTTTTTTTTAAATTTTTAAATTGAATTTTTATTTGAAAAAATATTTTTTAGGCAAAAAAAAGGCTAAGAAAAGGTGAGTATATTTAAAATTTCTTAAAAATTTGCAATTTTTTGCATTGTGTTCAAATTTTAGAAATTTTTGAATATATTTAAAAAGATGAAGAATCTACAACTTCGACAAAAAATATAGATTATATATCCGATGAAGAACAAGAAGAACCTGAATATGACGCGTAAAACTTTTTTTTTGGCTTTTTTTTTTTATATATACAAATAACTCTACTTTTTTTTGTCTTTTTTTTTTTTTTTTTAATAAAAATACTATTATTATTTTGCTTTATATTTGTAATTTTAAATTTTTTAAAAAAATAAAGTTATTAATAAATTATATATGCATTTATTATAATAAAATATGTAATATTGATTAAAAATATATATTTAATTTAAAAATGTAATATATATAATAATAAATAAAAAAATAAAAAATTTTATATTAATTGCGAAAATTTTAAAAAAAATTCAAAATTTTGCGAAATATTGCAAAATATTGCAAATTTAAACAATAATATGCGAAATATTACCTCCTACAACCCCTGAAGGGATAATTAGGTAGAGGTTTGCATTTGTTTTATTTGGCCTATTTCACAATATTTCGCAATATATTTCGAAATATTTCGAAATTTATTTTGAAATTATTTCGAAAGAAATGCATGCCGAAATCTTTTGAAAGATTACACATATTTCAAAAGATTTCACATCGATCGCAATTCTTTCGAAAAATTTTGGCATGCAATATCTTTTGAAAGATTTTGCATATTTATTTTGCTGATATAAGTAATAATCTTGTATATACTAGTTTCAAAAAAAACTATATATACATATCAATATATTCGATAAAACTTTTTTTTAAATTTGATCGACAAATGTGTGGCGCAGTAATGCATGATAAGTGCAACTTTTGGTTAGTATTTAATGATCATTAACACGTTTTATACAAAGTAATACCTTATGATAATATCATTCAAATCTAACCAAATTGGATTAAATATATTTTGAGGGGACCTCTTCTACTTTGTTTTTAGCAATTGTACAAAAATTAAATTTCGCAGCCAAATTTGCCTGCATAACGTACGAAGAGATAGTATAAAGTTCAAATAATTACTATTTTTTAAAAATTAATTATAAATAAAATTATATAGTTACTAAGTTATTTTAATATAAAATGCAAATATTGTAATTGGCTAGTAGTTAATATAATACTAAAATAAAATTTTATATTAGGAATGAAAATCTAAACAAAAGTTAAAATCAAAATATTTGATATTATAAACTAGTAGTTAGATACATTATATTTAAATGTCTATATTTAAGTTACTTTAATATATAGTATTATAAAGTAAAATAGATTAGTTTTACAACCAGAATTTAGCAGATTAACTAAAATTTAATTTAAACAGATCTTTTAATAATTTAACACTTTAATAAATAGAATAATAAAGCAAGGTCTCACCTTAATATTTAAAAAAAAAAATAAATAAATAAATAGAATAATATAAATAAAAAAAATTACTAGCAATTTAAATAGTAGAAATTGAACTAAATAATATAATTTAATTAGGGCTATTAATAGAGTATTATATTTTTAGAATAATTTAGATATATAAATCACTTTATACTAGTATTGTTGGTATAGTATAAGTTTTGATTTGTTGATTTGTTAACTAATATTTTTTATATAGCTATTTTTGGCTTTTTTAATAGGCTTGAGTTGGTTTATATATTGCAAGTTTTTATTTGTTAATCTGTTAATTAATGTTTTTATATAGTGATTTTTGGCTCTTTTATAGTAGTAAATTCAAAATTTAAGTATTCAAGAATTATAAAGACATTCTCTTTTATAATCACTTATATTATTACAACTTCTGTATAATCATAATAAATTTTAAAACCACTTATTAATAAACTTATAAAAACACTTTTATATAGTTAAACTCTTTATAATCACAAATTTTTTTAATACAAACTGCATGATTATAAAAAAGAATAACTATATAATTTTTTTGTTTTTTGTTATAGATTTAATATGTAAATTAACTAATTATATTATTCTTCTAAATATTTCTTAAGGTATTGTTGAGCTTTTGGTTTTTTATTTTTGCTCTAGTTCTTAGAAAATCAAGAAAGTATATATTTCTTTTAATAGATTGAAGTTAATAACTTCTTAAATAAATATACAACTAACTTCTTTTTCTTATTCAAGTACTAATTAAAAGTATTTATAGAATTTTTACTTTGGTTTTTGGTATATTTTAGACTGTGTTATTATTTTGCTTGTTTGTGAATATTTTACTAAAATTTGTTTAAAAGTATTATTAAGTTTCTAATTTTTTATTTTTTCTAGTTTTAGAAATTCGAGAAGCATGATTTCTTTTAATATACTATAGTTATCAAATTTTTTAAATAAATATATATCTAACTTTTTTTTTGTCAAGTACTAATTAAAAGCACTTATTGAACCTTTCTTCAGTTTTTTAGTATATTTTAAAATTATAATATTTTTATTTTTATACTTGCTTGTAAATATATTATTATTTTTTTAAATTATATTTTTCTTATTGTTTTTAAACTTGATAAAAATATGCTTAATTTTAAAAATTTTATCAAAAATTCAAAATCAAGCATTTTTGTTTCAAATTTTAAATAAAGTAAAATATAATATGCCAATTTGATATATTTTTTGGTGCAAACAAGTTTATTTAATCAAGAAGTTAGTTAAATTTCAAGTAATATAACATTTTTAATAATTTTATTAATAAAATTATACAAATTTCAATGATTCTCTAAATTGTACTAATAGATTCTAACTTTTGCTCTAAGTAAATATATGCAACACTAAAAAATGCATTATTGTGGTATATTTTATTTTATTTGTTAAAAATTTAAGGTAAAGATACTTAATTTTAAATTTTTAATAAACATTTCTAAAATCAAGCATTATTTTTTAAAATTTTAATAAAATATAATGATTTGATATATTTTTTAATATTAAACAAATTTGCTTATAGAATTAATTAGTAAAATATTAAATAAAATAGTATTTTTAATAATTTATTAATAAAATTATATGGACTACTAACTATACCTATAATCAACACATCTACTCTACTGATTGGCAATCGGAATACTCACCCAAACCCAATATTATACCTGAATGGTACAACCCTATTTTAGTACCAATTACTCTAGAAGAAACTATCAATACTATCAACAACTTCTCAAACAACAAAGCATGTGGTCCTTCTGGCTTTAGCTATGAAATGCTTAAGCATGCAGGTTTACAAACTATTACTGCCATATTTTTCCTATTTCCAAAAAACCAACCTTTGACGGACATTTATATAATACACGACCAATTAGCCTTATTGAAAATATTAAAAAACTATATACTAAAATTCTTACTAATCAACTAAACTCTATTTTTTCCTCTTATAATATCCTTAATCCACACAACTATGTTGCACTTCCCGGCAATAGCACTAATATTCCAATTCATATTCTCAACAATTTTATTGAAGATGCAAACTGCAATCAAAAGGAGATCTGGCTTTTGTCTTAGGATATAAGCAAAGCATATAACTCAGTCAATATAGATCTCTTTATTTTATTTCTTAAAAAACTTAATATGCCACCACACCTTATAACAACTTTTACCTATCTTTTTACACAAAGAACCAATAGAGTAATTACTAATCTGGGGCTACACCTTTTTATGAAGTTCATGATGGAATAGATCAGGATGAAACTATTACACCTCTCTTTTGGCGAATCTATTATGATCCTCCTATCACCAAAATTTCTAGGCTACCAATCCTCTGTATCTTGGCTTTCTAGTATATCACCAAATACTTTTGACTCCCAACAAGTATCAACATCTGTTCTTGCATATATGGATGACACTTTATGGATTGCTGAATCCCAACAGCAACTAGAAAATATTCTTCATACAGTATCTTCATTCTACCAAATGGCCAATATTAAAGTCAATCCACAAAAATCTACTCTTGTATCCAACTCTATACATACACCTTCTATTCCTTTTTTAAGCTACAATATTCAATGTTAGCCTTCTACAACACCTTTTAAATTTCTTGGATGCTGGTTTTCTACTTCATCAAAATCTACAATACAGTCTAAACTAATTAATCAAGAAGCTTTTGAGCTTATCAACACACTTGATACTAAACAAATTACTGATAAGCAAGCATGTTATATTATTAACAATATTATTATAAATATTCTTGAGTATCGCATTCACAATATAATTCTTCCTCATTCAACATGTAACAAAATTCTTTCTAAATACCTCACTGTTGCTAAACATAAAGCAAGGCTTGCCAAAAATACACCTAATAGCACTATGCTTAATCACAATATATATGGAATAAAAAACATTTGGGATATACAATTACAACATCATCTTTCTACCTTTTTACTTCGACTTAACAATCCTCATTTACTTGGTAATAGTATACATATTCGATTACAACAATTACAAAACAATCTATGGTCTACTACCAATATACTACAACACTCTAACCCTATTATTGATGGTCCCAACAAACATACTACTACTTTTAAGATAATTCAGCTTCTTAATCACTTAGAATCTTCTATATCTGCACATGCTGAAATTCTACAACCATTTACTATCAACCTCCCCTATACCTCACTTGAATCCCTTCTTTACAATTACCCTCAATATATAACTTTTAAACGTCAACTACGCAAAACATATTTTATTTCTAAAACAACTTACTTCTTATAATAATACAATCCTTCTATCTTGGTCACATATTTCTCCTAGAATTCTTAATCTTATACTAGGAAAAACACCTAATTGGTTTCTTGCACTTGAAAACAAAATTCTATCCAACACTACTACCCGCTATATTAGCTCCTCTTTACATCTCTCTAATCTTAATTCACTTTCATTTCAAACTGGTCACTTTAATCCTAAATCCAAACCTTGGCTTATTTCCTATCTTAAACAAGAAATTATAATTGGAAAAGCTCGAAGATTTAACTATAATACGAATACAATTTCTATAACACATTGGAATATACAAACTGATTATAGCATTACATCCCTATATCCTACTCCTGATATACATTGCACCCCCTGCTCAGGATGTTCTCTTAATTCAAATAGAATTCAGAATGCCTGTACTTTAGATATATCAGCTACTATATCTACTAAATTCTTAGGTAGAAAAACCTATACTCAACTTACAAACAAACTTCAACTTAATGCTAATCATCTTGATCTGCTATATTTTATTGCATCTTGCCATTTTATTAATGCTCCTCCCCTCTCCCAAATTATAATACACAACAACCTCATTTTAGATATTTTTCTAACTTCTTTAGCTACCACAAAACTCCAATTTATAGCACAATCTAATTCTATACTTTCAAATTTTTGTTTTTATACTGATGGTTCAGTTATTAATATTTCCAACCCAAGATGCTCTATGGGAATTGTATAGATTCAAGTTTTTAATAACAATATCTCTCACTTCTTTTCTGCACAAATTCAAAACTGGCCATTGTAATATTTAAATATAATTCACTTTGCTTTGCGAAGCTTGTTATATTTGTAGCGGCTATTGGCCTACACAAGCTAATAACTAATACTTCAAATTTTAGTGAGGCGCAACATACGCAGTAAAATAAAAAAAACTAATCAAATAGTGCACAAATAATGCACTTAAGTGCACATAAAACTTAAATAGTGCATAAAAATGCACAATTATTTATTTTAAATAAGAATTTTTCTTAGAATTACCAAAATTAATTTTATTTAAATATAAAGTTATACAATTTATTAATCTAACTATATATATATTAAAAAATTATTATTTTAATTTAACTAAATAATACAGGGGTGTGGCGACTTAGGGAAGTTGGTAAGTTGTCACCTTCCAAGTGGCAGGTCTAGGGTTCAAATCTCACTGGCGACGCTTTGGAAAAATAGACCTATGTTATGGTAACCATTTTCTGTCGATCGGTTGGGTATATTACCTGTAGTCCTTGGTTACCATCTCGAATGGAAGCTTTCGGGCGAAGTTGTGTCCGGTGACACAGACAAATCCAAGGAACCGGGAAAATGGAAACCCATTTGGAAAGTTCCGAGTAAGGAGGTAGCAACGATCTTCGACAGTGCTACCAGAACCGGAATATCGGAAACCGGAGCTGGAGAACTGGACGACATGACCTTCGGAGGAGAGGGTCCACCAACCTGGCCGCCGGAGTTGTACCGGAAGAAAAGGACCTATGTTCTGGAATTAGGTACCAGGGGAAGAAAAACCATAGTAGCACCTAATGCTAGGTAGATCAACCCTTCCGGGCCAACTGGTTTGGAAGTTTGGGGCACCCGGTGATGGACCGGTAGGAAAGTAATGGTGGGTACCGGGGTCGGTGTGAACCTTACAAGGGCAGAAGTAGGTAATGGTAGCGGTTAGGTACCCCTGACTGCAAGTTGCTTGCCTCAGTGAGTGCGTAAGTTACCAAAGTGTAGGTAATACCTGTGTGGGACAGGGACTGCTCTACCAAGTTTACCCGCGAGGATAAATTAGTCCTAAGGGGATGTAGGTAGCATCCGGGACTATCTTCGACTGACTAATATATCGGAGGGCTGTACCGGTGATCACAAGTAGGATTGACATGCGAAGCGTTAGACCAGAGGGTTTAAATAGGCAATCCCCTAGTTGGGTTGTAGGTATGGCAACTAGACTAAATAATAATAAAATTTAATTATTGTTTTTTATCTAGTGCATCGCTCCAGAGCCGCTAGAGCTCTCAGTTGCTTCGCTTTGCTCAGTCCCAGGCGGGAACCAGAGCTGGCGTATCAAGTACTGGCCCTGGCTCAAAAAAAAAGTGTGATGCCCCACAGGGCATTAAATTGTGTCTGGTTTTGTTTAATTAAAACGTGGCCAGGCCACATAATCCTCTCAAGCCTTTTGGCAAGATAAGTGTATGTATGCAAAATTGCTACACAATTTTGAATTTGTTTATTTACTTTAATTTGTATTGACTAACAATCTTATTAAAACAATAATCTAATCATCCAATAAGAGGAATTAAAACTGGTTTATAACGAAACATATATGGGTTAAATTTGAATCTTGTCCAACTCAAAGCTAAACGAATTACAAAACTATTTTTGTTCTTTGATTTCTCAATATTACGAATTATTTTTCTATATTGAATAATCATATGATTTGTTTATCGCATATGTAGCTTTTTATAGCAAAATAAAATTTCATGAATTTTAAATTTGATTATTTCAAAAAGTTCTGGATCTTTGATTGATATATTCATATCTTCATTACTAAGAAATATTGATTGATTGTAGTGTTTTCTTGTACTTGATATTAATAAATTTTGGTAGTTTGGTGTTTTGTTTATAATTTTTATTGTAGACAGGTTGCAGAATTTCTATATGATTTTTGCCTTTAATTTGATTAGCAAGTTGTCGAAAAAGAATTACTATTTTTGATATTTTTTTTTAACTTTACAACTATGCTCTACTTTATTAGCAGTTTACGTAAAAAAATACATGAACTAAAAACTAACTATAATATAGGCTAATACCCGGCTTACTCCACTAGTGCCCAGGTACGGTTGTTGCACTGATGCTTGATAGTCTCATAGCGACATACGATTTTTCTCATATATTTCTACGAGAGCATGTTCAGGTCCTCAGCTACCTTCAAAACTATACATAAGGACGAAAGCATTTCGGGTTCTAAAACCCGAAATTAAATTTAAAGACGAAATTGTTTTTGACCTATTTTACTTGAAAGACGAAATTATTTGATACATTTTTTGAATAGACGAAATTATAAGGAACATATCTTTATGAATTTTATTTGCTCTTCCTTATAAAAAATTTTAATTTTCTCTAATGAAGACGAAATAGGCCTTTTTCAAAAATCAATTTCGGTGGCATCACTATTCAAAACGAAATTCTACATATAAAAAAGAAACTACTTTCGCATCCACCAACTTACTATATGCGAACCTCTTATTTGACTTAACATTGAGTTCTCGACTAACTCATTCACTGAGTTCTCCACCTCCTGTTTCTTCTGTTTTTTCCGCTCTCTATCTTTTCTTTCAGCTTCTATGAGTTCCGGAACGCGTGGCTCCTTGTTTCGAACTTCAAAAACCTTACATTTTCTTTTCA
>QKWP01001440.1:0-100740 GCA_003550325.1 Gigaspora rosea
ATAATGTGAATAAATTGAGAAATTTTGCTAAAAATTTTTTCAAGTGTAGGTTTAGTTGATCCTTTTCCATCTAAGAAGATTCCTAGATATCTAATTGTTTCATTAGGTTTACGAGATATAATTGGTTGGTTATTGAAGTTCAGAGGAGTTGTATCTTTAGTAGTATTAGGTGATGTTTTGTTGGGTAAAATGTGAATGAGATCTGATTTGGATGGGTTAACCTGTATGTTATTTAATTGGTAAAGTTCTGATATATCATTTAAAATATTTTGGAGGTCATTTTTGGATTCACAGTGCCATACTGTATCATCCATAAAGGCTAGAGGTGGTATTGTTGTAGTAGTTGGTATAGATGAAAAGATTGTTTCTAATGGAGATTGTGAAGACATTTTAAGAAGTTTTGAGCTGTATTTTGAGTTTATATAGCTGAGAATAGGATCATAATAAATTTTTCAAAGTAATGGGGAGTAGGTTTCTCCTTGTTCTATGCCTGAGTGTAGAGTAATTGGATCTGTAAGGCCATAAACAGTAATTGCTCTAGCTTTTCTGTCCTGGTGTAGAAATTCGATAAAGTTTAAACCAGCTTGGGGAATACCAATACGTTTGCAAGCATCTAGTAGACGTTGGATATTAATTTTGTCAAAGGCCTTGGACATATCATGAAAGAGTATCCATGCCTCTTTGTTATTTGCTTTGTAATGTTCAATTGTATTAAGTAGTATTTGGATAGGAATGTGGGTTGAACTGTTTTTAGTTGCTGCAAAATTAAGGTTACTTAGTAGTTGATGTTGGGTGATAATTTGGTAAAGACGGGTTGTAAAGATTTTAGTAAAACATTTTTTAATAGGTTAAATAAGTGAAATAGGTCTAACTTGGTCTAAAGTAAAGTCCCATTGGGATTTTTTGGGAATAAGAAAAATGTTAGATGTTTTCCAAATTTTTGGAATTTGTTGTAATGTAAGGCACTTGGATAAGAAGAGTCGGATAATATTTTGGCTCTTGGGGCTTAGGTATTTTAGATGTTCGTAATTAGTTTCTGAAGGGCCGGCAGCTTTTTGGTTTGGGAGATCATGTATAATTTTGTTCCACTCTTCAGAAGTAATCTCTACAAAGAGATCGACAAAATAAGGTTCATTTTCTGGGTGGGGTTTATAGAGTTCATAGAATTTTGTATTTTTTTGAATCTGAGAATATGGTAGTTTTTGAAAGTAGTTTTGGAAATGAGATTGTAAAGCTTGTTTTATCTCAGTTGGCTGAGTAGTAAGTGTGTTGTTTAGTACAATGTGGGCTTGTGTTACTCCTGCTAAAAATAGTATAGGGTGTACACAAGATTGTGTAATTTTAGAATAAGTACAGATTTGTAATTATGTGCTTTTGTGTTAATTAATTAAGAATTAAAAAGGAGATGGTTATAAAATGATAGTTATTTGATTGGACCACTAAGAAATGGTGTTTTAAAACGTGTTTGAGGTCCGGATTTGGGGGGTAAAGGGGAAAGAATAAATTTTTAGAAAGTTTTAGAAGAATTAACGTTTGGAGTTTTTTCCTTATAAAATGACCAATTTTTGGCCGTTTTTGATGAAACTTATATCAAAATGAAGCCAAGAGTGAGCTGGACAACTTTGTCTTAGAGCACAAGACAAGTTTCCTAGGCTGAATTTGAGTATAAGTAGTTTTAAAGTGTTTTAACAAATAGTTATTTAATTTATTTAATATTTAAGCTAGCGATATAAAATTTTGTATGTATATGTAAATTAGAATAAAGAACAGTTTTATTTGGTTTAAAAGATATATTTAATTATAAGTTGTTAAAGAAAATTAAATTTTCTTTAGCAGAATTTTGGTACAAGTGATCGTCAGAAAGAGTTAGCAATTTGTGTCCCAACAAAAAAATTCGATTCAATTCTAATTACATAATCAGAAGTTATTTAAGTAAATATAGTTTTATCATTTTTAGCAAATTAGATCAAAATTGGCTGGGATCCTAATTTTTGTACTACTTCCTTCTTCTTTTTTGATCTACTATTCCTTAATATAAGTTTTAGATACCATGTCACACTTTAGTCTTTTTGCTAATTACAATATTTAAGGATAGAGGGTATGCCAATTATTTTTTATATGATTTTTGTGGTACAAGAGAAAATACTATGTTACAATAAATACACCTCTGATAAAAATTTTTAAGGTTATGATTAACCCTTGTCAAAATTTCGTGCTATGTAAAGTAAAACCTCTATTTATAGTAGGGAAATTTTTAGAAGCAATTTCATTTTAAAAATATACTTGTATATGTAGTAAAACTTTTCTGGGTTAACCTGAAATTTTCTGGGTTACTCTGAAAGTTCTTGGGTAGTTATTTATTCTATCAGGCTTCTAGAACAAATAGCTTACCCAATCATTTTTTTTTTTTTTATCATTTAGAAAAATTTCTAGGTAGCACTTTTGGGTAAGCAGGCTATAGATTCAATAAATGGAACGTTTGTTTTTTTCAACTTTTTTTTTATTTCTGCTGTCATTTTTATTTTATTTTGGAGTTTATTCTATAGAACGGCTCTTGGACAGAATCCAAGAGCTAGTAAGCTATGCCAAGCCAGGGAAAATTGATCACCAAATTTGAAGTTTCTCTTAGAACAATGCTTTTGGTTTTGGTGACAGTAATTTGGGTCTTGGCTTCATTGTAATATAAACAGTACTATAGTTAAGGTTTGGGTTAAAGTTAGAGTTAGGGTTGGTTCGTAGGTTTATTTCTTTTAGCCTTTCTTTGTTAGCTTTTATTTCGCTTTCTGCCATTTTTTTTGTTAATGGTGGCATTTGGTTTTTGGTATAGCATCTAAAAAATTTTTATTTTATGAATAGAAATACATAGTATAAAAATTCAAATAAAAAAAAAGTTAATTAATTGTTTTTTATTACTATATGCTATTATCATCATTATCAGACCCACAAAAATACCTTTACTATTTAATATAGCCTACAAAAATATACAATATATAATTAAATTATGCTATACAAAAAAATTTTATGAAAAATTTCAATTATTTTTTACATTGTAAGAAATATTTAAAATTTTTTATTAACTATAAAAATTTGACTTTAAATTTTTACTTTCTTCTATAGTTATTTTTTCATATTTGTGGCTTAGTAGGGCTTGGGCTATACCAATTCCGAAAGCCAATAAGTTATCTTTCACATTCTTCTTGGGCCAAACTTTTATTAAAATTTGAATTGTTTGTGACAATTGGTGAAAATAATTTAAAATATGCAGCTTTTATTTTGTCAGATTGCTTCTAATTATGGACTTCTTTAGAGATAGTATTACTATTAATCTTGTCTAGCATACTATCCCCATATACTATATCTTTAATCTTAGTAGTAAGAGTGCTATATTTGGAATGCATTGTCTTAAGAAGCTATAATAATAATTAAATAAAATTAATATAAAAAAAAAATTAAAAATATAAAAATATAAATATAAATATTTACCAGATTATAGAAATTCTTTTTATAACTTGCATCCTATTTCTTTTTTTATTTCCAAAACCTTTCAAAAAATTATAATTATTTTCGTTCAAATAAACTTCAATATATTTTTATGTTCTTGTTGAATAAAGTAGATAGTTTTTTATTAAGGCATTAGTGGCACCCTTAACCAGTGTTGAGTACAGTTCTAAGTCTAGTTTTAAAAACTGGACTGGACTGGACTGTTCTACTGGAACTAGTTCCAGTTCCAGTTCCAGTCCAGTTTTCACATGATTTGTCTAAAAAATTTTTATTGGCTATAGGCTTTATATAATTTGTACATACATATACGCCGATTGCTGAATAGCAATTCAAAATTTAATAGTTTAGCTTTACAAAAGTCTTCCATTTTTATTTTATTCCAAAGAAATTACTGCCAGAAAGCTTGTACTACTAGTACCTGTTGGGAACTTTAAATTTTATTTATATTTTTATATAACTTACTACACATTAATAGTATCATGGGAATATATATAAAATATTAAGATTAAAGATATCTTGAGTTTGTGCACAAGCACTACCATATATTCCTGAAAATAAGCAACCTTTTTTGGCCAAAAAATTACACGAAAAAATGAGGGGGTTGCTTATTTTCGAAATATTGAATTTTTAGAAAAATTGAAAAACATACTAATAAAAGTTGTCCAAATGACACCAAATTTTTACTATAAGTGTATTTTTATGCGCTGAACAAGTTTACTTAATCAACTTTTGAAGTTTACTTAGTAAAAAAAGTTTTTTTATATAGTAACTGCTAATGCGTTTTTTGAAAATTTTGAAAAAAATCAGAGAATTGCTTATTTTCGGAATAGCTTATTTTCGGGAATCTACGGTAAGATTAATTAAAGTAATCCTTATAGTGATTTACTAAAGATTCATAGTATAAAATATGATAATGAATTTTGTTAACTGGCAAACTACTTTTAGTATTAATTAATTGTTTTCATTAAATCACAGTAACTATTTAATTAATCACTCTGCCTGTTTATCTAAGTACAGTGGCCTACCATATTATTGTGGACACTTTTAAAAAATTTATACAGAGCTAAATATATAAGATATTAAGCTAAAAATTAAATTATAAATTCTTTAAATCTATATCTTTTAAATAAAAAAAAGTTTAAAAAATTCTATGCAGTACTTTTTGAGATAATTAATGTTACACAAAATTGTGTAATATTGTACATGACCGAAATTAGTAATTTTTATAATTAAAAAATACATAAGTTTAAATTTTTAAGCATTTAACTATTATATCCAAATAATTTTTATATTATTAAATCTTTATAATAATACTATTCTAATGATACTAAAATTATTAAATTTTAATTACTAGTTCTTGAGATATTTAAAAAAAATTTATATAATATAAATTTATAACTATTTTTAACTTTAACATATATAAAATATAATTTTTTATTAAGTAATCTAATTTTATTTTTAAATAAAGTTATTTAGCATAAAAAGTTATATATATTTTTAAAAATTTTAAATTTTTTTAAAAAATATTTATTAAATTACTATATATAGTAATAAAATTACTATTTTTAGTAATTTATTAATTAAATTTAATATTTTAATTATTTTATTTTATACTATTTAATACTATAATAATTTTTTAAAAAATTTATAAAAAGTTAAAATAACATATAATTTTTAATATTAGTAATTTTATTTTAATAAAATATTAATTTTTAATATATAAAAATTGTAATAACAAATTTGTAAAAATTACTAATTTCGGTCTTGTGTAACATTGCACAAATTTGTGTAACTTTAATTATCTTGAAAAGTACTGCATAAAATTTTATAATTTTTTTTTTATTTAAAAGATATAGATTTAAAGAAATTATAATTTAATTTTTAGCTTAATATCTTACATATTCAACTCTGTATAAATTTTTAAAAAGTGTCCACAATAATATGGTAGGCCACTGTAATTGTATGTTACATAAAAAAATTCATTTGGATTGACCAGTTTTCATATTATAAATTATTTATTAATTTAAATTAAAACTTGTATAAATACAAAATTTAGATATTAACTATCACAATACAATTTAGTTAAATACTTAATTATACTAAATAAGAAAAATAAAGCTTATATAAAAACAAAATTTAATTACTAAACAATTACAATACTAATTTAGTTAAATGTTTATTATATTAAAAAAAGTTAATCTATTGATATTTTAAATTATTTATGATAAGATTAAAACTTGTATAGTAGCAAAATTTAGATGCTATTTAAATAATAAATACAAGTTAATATATTATTTTTATTTGTATATACATATTTATTATTTAGGTCCAGTTCCAGTAAGTACTAGAACTGGACTGGACTAGTTCAGTTCAGTAGTGGTCCACTGGACCAGTCCAGTTCAGGTGCCAACACTGCCCTTAACAGTTGACTATTGTTTTAAAATACATATAAAATTTATTTAAATTATAGATTATAAATTAATTTAACATTATAAAAATTTATAAAATTATTTGAAATTTTATACTATACTTTGGAGACATCTAATATAGCAAACATCTTATCCTCTACCACCCTTAATCTTGCATCTATTTTTTCTTTTATCAACTCAAATCTCTCTATTAATTTATCGAATTGGTACATCAACTTTCCTTAATTATCCAACAACTTTTTAACCTTAGCTAAGATAATTTGTGCTTATATAAATTAATTTAAAAAATATTAACATATTTCGAATATTATAGTTAAATTACAAAAATTTACACAATTTTCAAAAAATTAAATAATAATAAAGTTTGTAAAACAAAACTTTATTATTATTCAATTTTGAAAACTGTATAAATTTTTATAATATTTTAAAATTTATAAAACATATAAAGATTTTTTAATTATATCCATAAGAAACTGTCATAGAAGCTATAGGAACATCTAACACAGGAGATTCTCGATCAGAATGTACAATTAATGAAAAAGCATTTCTACACAATTTCTATTGTCTTTTCTTTATCTTGTTTAGGGCTGTGTTATTAATCACCTGATTATTTTTTATCAGAGGTTTATCCCCTCCCTCTTTTTTAATATATATATAGTCAGGTTCATTATATATAATTCTACTTTTTTTTACCTCCTCCCTCCCTAAAAAATCACCTGATTTTTGGCACTCCCCTTATTATTTTTAGCTTTTTTTGCCTTTTTTGTTTTGAAGTAGCAGGTATCGAAGAACCAGCCTTCGTGGGATTAAAACCACCTGTAGTCAAGAGAGCAAACATTTTTCAACCTTTTTAGTATTTTTATATAAAATATTTTCAAATTTTTAGATAAATTGCAAAAAATTTTGAAGCTTTACTTTTCAAAATCTCTTCATATTTATATGAATTTTTTATTTTCTAATATAATCAAAAATTTTTAGCAAATGCAATCTTAGATTAAAATATAATGAACAATAACTAATTATACAAATAGCTTATAATAAAATTTATTTTCTAATATAATCAAAAATTCTTAATAAATACAATTTTAACTAATTATGCAAATAGATTAGTTAAACTTAAAAAAAAATATAATGATATCAAACTTAAAAATTTTTAACAAACAAACCCTGACTATGCATTAACTATTTATAGAAATATTTAATTTATATGCATTAATGTGCAACTAGCTTTATAAATTTATATAAATATTTATTATTGTTCAATCTATGATAAAATAATCCAACAAAACTTAAGTTCACTCTATATTTATTGTATCATTGTGTGTTATTAAATATACTAGGCTAATGCATAGCATTATATGTCCAGAGCTCATCATATAATATTCATCATATTACACAAACATGTTAATATGCATATGTTGATAACATTAAAGCACAAATATAGACACATGTGCGAACAGACAAAAAATTTCCAAATTTCATTTCTGATAAGATTTACATCATATATATGCAAGTATATCAGAAAAGTAAAATTTGTCAAGATTTTTACAATTGAAACATATCAGGAAGGTAATTTTTGTATTACATTGTATAGAAACTAAGGGTCTATCACTACGCTCCAGCCAATTACAATAAAATAAATATTAATGAATACAGTTTTTGATATTTATATTTTGATGAATTTTTTTAAAACTATGGTGCAGATTATGAAAAGCCATCAACTTTTAACTATAAAATTTTTAAACTTTTATAATTTTTTTAGAATAAATGCATATAACACACTCTGTGATGTGCTTATATATCGCACCCTAATTTGATTGGCTAAATTTGTAGATCATTATTTAAAAAAAATAAACAAATTATTGTAAAAACTTTTAGGTTAGGGTTAGTATAGAAGGTTTACTAAGAAATTCTTAAATTTCTTTGCTAATATGCAAAATTTTGTGCTGAACAAGTTTACTTAGTCGAATTAGAAAGGTTGTCTTATCAAAATTTAGAGATATTCGCAATTTTTCATTTTTTTAACTCATTTTTGATGATTTCTCTAAATTTTATTAAGACAACCTTTCTAAGTCAACTAAGTAAACTTGTTCAGCGCTAAAATTTTGCATATAGGCGCAAAAAATTTTAAGACTTTTTTTAAAATTTCTTAGACTAATTCTTAGTCTAAGAATTTTAACAAAACTTAGTTATTTTTTTTAAAATATTGATCTGCAAATTTAGCCAATCAAATTAGGGTGTGATATACAAGCACATCACATCCATGCGAAGCATATTAAACTTCATTTTTTTAAAATAAAATAAACTAAAAAAAAGTTTTTGTATATTTAATAGCTTATTAATTAAACTATCAAATCCACAAAATAATCTTTAGTATCTTTTATTTTAAGAAGTTATATTAATTTAAAGTTATATATAATTTAAAAATTTGGTGCTTATATATAAAAAAACATAACAAAATTTAAATTTATTAACAAAATTTAAAATTTTATTAATAAAATTTAAATTTATATTAAATTTTTCTGCATTTTTATTGGTCAATTATATTACACTGCAGCCAAAAAATTGGCGCCTATATATAAAATTTGTTGGCTTTAGGTGATCTCTACCATATTTATAGTTTTATAAAAGTTTCAAAATTATATATATTTTAAAAAGATTTAGTTAAAATTTATAAATTTTTAAAATATTTTGAAACCATATCATATCAAAAAACTCATAAATTTTTTTTAACAATACTATACACACTTATACATCATTACCTTAGCTAGTTTATCGAAGACACCAACATGCATATCTCTTGTTAATAACTATTACAAAATCAAAATAGATCTTTAATCAATATGCAAATAATCTTGTATTATCGAATAATTTTATTAGCAATTTTCATTTATTATGAAATAAGCTATAAACTTATAATATTTATTAAACTTTCATATAAATTAATTAAGTTTAATATATTTAAGTATATTTTGAAATTATATGAAGATAATTTTGAATTTTGAAAAAATTATTTAATTATCAAACAATACTATTAAATAATAATAGTAAATCAATTATTTACTATATACAATAAGTATTTTTATATAAATTCACAAATATAATCAAAAGTACAATACAAGTTCCAAAAATATTAAATAATACAAAATAAACAAATTTATTTAAACTTTTTGTAGGTTCTAACTACATGTGGAAAACTCCAGCCCATTTTGTAATTTTTTCACACATAATATAAAAAGTATATACTAAAATGAATTAGAATTAAAATATTTATGAAAATTTTATAATTATTTAAAATTTAATTAATTTTAAAATTTTGTATTTTTTTGCTTTAAAAATTACTTTAACTTTAAAATTTTTAAAACTTTTCTTTCAATATTAAAAAATTACCTTAACTTTATAATAATATTAAAAAGTCCAGCTATATGTGCTCAATTTGTACTCATCATTTTCTTCAAGAATTGGTTATAGTTAACATATAAATAGTTGTATTAAAACTATTGATTATAATAATAATAGCCAAATACCTCTGAATCTTTATAGCAAAAGCTATAGTTTTATAAAAAATTTTAAAAATATTCAAGATAATAGATCTAGTAACAAAATACAGTTAACTTATTTTCTAGAACCTTTGAAAATAAGTCAATTAGTTCTAAAAAAATTTCTATAAGCAGTATTAAGTTTGGAAAACAATCGCATAAATTTGCAAACAATTTTAGCTAAATTGCTTCAAAAGAAGAAAACCTTTGCAATATTTTAAAAAATGTCAAAGTGGATAAGACCATGCAAACAAATATAATTGTCTCTCGTAATCTGGCCAGTTGCCTTTTTTGAAAAAATTAAAATGTTATTTTATATAAGATAAAACACATAAGTGTTATCTAGGGTTCCATAATTTGATTTGATCTTTAAATATTTGAATCAAATATTTGATCAAATTCAAATTCAAATTTGACTATATTTGATTTGATCAAATTCAAATATGGTCATATTTGATTTGATTTGACAAGTATTTGATTTAGGACCCCGAAATATACATAGATAGGTCAGGTATGAGTTTGCTTATTTTTGAGGTTTTTTATACAGATCTTTTCTATTTATAGTAATTTTTGCTTATTTTTGAAGTTTTTTCTGCAAATCTTTCTTTTTTTAGTAACCCTATAATTAACCTGACCTATTTATGTATATTTTGGGGTCCTTTTGATTTGATTTGAAAATTACTATTAAAAATTCAAATTCAAATCAAATTCAAATTCAAATATTTGAATCAAATCAAATTCAAATCAGAATCAATTTGATTTGATCAAATTCAAATTAATCCAATATTTGATTTGATTTGAATTTGAGAAACTTTAGTGTTATCTAACAGGTAAATATCCTGTATAGAGATGGGTTTTATGTGTGCGTATGCATTTTATCCTAAATTTTATATAGACAAATTAATAAATTTACTTGTTGCCTCCTGTACATAACATATTTGTTATAGGTCACAACACATAATTGGCCAATAAAATAGAAGCATATTTAAATATCATTATCTGTTATTTTAAAATTTTATTAAAATTTTATTATAATCGCCAACTCTAACCCTAACCTTAATTACTTTAACTTGTAACTCAAACTGCTAATCCCTAACCTTAATTAATTAACTACTAAACTAATTTAATATATCACCCTAAACCTAACTGCAAAGAACTATTGTGTAATGAATCCAATAATGATAATCTGGCACCAAAAAGCACCAAACGCACACAATTGTAACTCCAAAAATGACACTAAAAAAGGCTCTACAAATCCTAAAACGGCTCCAATATAGTGTTACAAATCAGATCAAAAAATGCAATTGATTAGTTTATCAAAAAATTTTCTAAAAATCGATTAAAAATCAATTATAGCCAACTAATCGATTAATTGATTAGTCAATTAATTAACTAATTGATTGATCAGTTAATCGATTAGTAGGCTAAATAAACTTATCAATTTATTAGCCAACTGATTAACTAATTAATTAATCGATTTCAATTTGGGACACAACTCCAATGCCATAAAACCAACGATAATATAAGTAAGAACTCCAGAAGAATCTAGCGAAGATGATGAAACGAAGCCTACTGGAAGTGACATAATGAAGCCCATCAAGTGCAACAGACATAGGCAAAACTCTAAAGACAACAACGAAATAGATGCTATGAAACTATCTAAATGTTGAATTCACACAAGCAAACTTCAGCAACAATACAACAAATCCTACAAAATAAAAAAACCTCCACAGTACAGTACCAAAGAGACCGACCACAACACCAGAACTAATGAAGTCACACAAGCAAACTTCAGCAATAACATGCACAAATTCCACAAAATCAAAAAAACTTCACGACAAAGTACCAAAAAGACGAAAATTCACTAATGACAATACTGAAACTGACAAAGTCACACTACTGAGAGCTGACAACACTGAATTTACATAATTACATAATTACATATGCGAATCTCCAGCAATGACCTAAAAAAGACATTACAGCTCCTACAAATAATACTATTGAAATCGATGAAATCACACTAACAAGCAAAAACTCCAGTAACGAAGGCATCAAGAACGACGATAGTTATCCAAAAAAAAAAGTTAGCTAACCATGCCACAACAAGCGAAAACACTAGTAGCTATGGCACTAAACAGTGATACCTGCAATGGCGAAACTTTGAAATATCAACTCTAGAAACAGTAATATCAGTAACAACGATAAAATTTCAAGAACAGAGTCACAGTAATAGCAACAATAATAAAGGTAACTCCAGGAATGGCGACACCAAAAATGCGACTTGCTACAGTACCTATAAACCTAAAAAAAAGTTAGTATTATAAAATTTACACAGGCTAAAAAAACAAAACAAAAGAAAACAATGGTCGGAATAGTCAATTATTATTTGTATAATGATAATCTAATCCTTATCCGACATTATGTTTTTGTTATTTTTTTCATATCATATTAAAACTTAGTGAGCAACTTCCTACCAATAGTTCAATATATAAAATATATATTTAAAAAATTTTATATAATATTTATACAATAACAACTGGGTTCCGGGTATCTTTTATCCTTAATATGTTATGAGAACCAATTAATTTTATTTGCACAGCCTAATAATATGTTGTTTGAATTAGAAGATGAGAATAATATAAGCTTCGAGAGGACCCAGACATCTCTCATATAGGTTATAACTGAAATTTGGCCAATTTTGATCTAATTTGCTAAAAATAACAAAATCTATTTGCTTAAATAAGTTCTGATCCAGTAATTAGAATTGAATTATCTTTTTTGTTAAATGCGCCTCATTGAGAGCTTCATTTTAAAAAAAAGTTTATTCAAATTGGACCACTGAATGCCAAAATAATTGCCAAAAACTGTTTTTTTTTGCTTCTCAAATTTAGAGGTTTTTGCTAAAAAAACAAGTATAACCTCTATACTAGATGTCTGGGGTCCTGCTTTGAGGTTGCTACTAATAATAATGAAGAATTTTTTGAAATTCTTTAAAATACTTTGCAGAATTATAAAAGATTGCTAAAGAAATAGAACTTTCTAAATCCTGTAACAAATTATTTAGCTCAGATAAAAATAATTCTAAAAAATATAAAGATTTTTTGAATAAAGCATATGCAAATTTAATGGTTTTGGTTACTAAATTTAAACTGAATAATGCACAATTATCAAAGTTTTTAATAAATATTCTAACTTTTCTAAATCACTATTGTCAAGTAATATTTTACAAGACAAAAACATATATAAACAATATAGAATCAGATTTGTCTTATAAAAAGACTTGTATATTAAAACTAAAGCTGCTAGTGAAACTAATTAGTTTCATCAGATGAAACTGGTGAAACTAGTGAAACTAGTGAAACTTAATAACCAATTTGGTGAAACTGGTAAGACTAGTAAAAAGGTGTTTATAGTGATATTGGTGATACTTGTGAAACTGGTAAAACGGTGAAACTAATGAATTGGTAATACTGGTGATACTGGTGATACTGGTGAAACTGGTAAATTGGTAATACTGGATATACTGGTGATACTGGTGATACTGGTGAAACTGGTAAATTGGTAATACTGGATATACTGGTGATACTGGTGATACTGGTGAAACTGGTAAATTGGTAATACTGGATATACTGGTGATACTGGTGATACTAGTCTATTTTGGTATAGAGCTAGGCCATTCTAAGTCCAACTGAGATCCTTTTTCTTTTATTAGGTTAGTATGACTTGCCATTTTATCATATTACTGTTCAACCAGAATTCTACCAGAAGTATTCTTTGTTCAACCAGAATTTCACTAGTAGTATTCTTTTTTATTCAACTAGAATTTTACCGGAAGTATTCATCATTTTCTTATTTAGCAATAGCCGTTAATATGGTTAAATTAACCATTTGCAGTCCTAGCATCCTAGTTTAGCACATCCATTTTGTGATCAAGTATAGTATTTCTTTGTCTGCTAGTAGGGTTGAACTGAAAACCTTACGCTTGGCGATCTGGGAGTGCAACCACTTACACTATCAACATGCAGGTCTTTGCTAAAAATTTAAGTATGACCTCTATACTACATGTTCGAGATTCTATATATACTATATATGAAAATTATTTTGAACATTCACAAATTAAAAAAAAAAGAGCTTTACAAAAAAAACTACTGCCTATAGCCATGTACAAGAGTTTTTGGAGCACTTTGGTTTTGATTCCGGGAAGCTTATGTGCCACTTTTGTAACTACAGTATTAATTATAAAAACAAGACTTTTGTTTCTTCACATATAAGTTCCAAAACTCACTAAAAAAAACGTGAAGTATATTTAAAATCATCAACCAAACTTAGCAACTATTTTTTTTTTTATCTTTAATGGTAGCTAATAAAAAAAAAATTCTTTGTGATCTTGTTGAGGTCTGAGCAGAGGCTGACATACCGCTATAAAGCTTAACAAGTTCTGTAGATTTTTAAATACATACTACAAAGAGGGTAGCTTTGTGCCTACAGCTAATACTTTATGTTAGATATACTTACTA
Organism: Gigaspora rosea; assembly: GCA_003550325.1. Classification (NCBI taxonomy): domain Eukaryota; kingdom Fungi; phylum Glomeromycota; class Glomeromycetes; order Diversisporales; family Gigasporaceae; genus Gigaspora; species Gigaspora rosea. Next base: position 13,987 of record QKWP01001440.1, read on the forward strand.
AAGGTTTTGAAACCCATTTAGAAAATTTGCATTATATATTTAGTAAAAAACCTGTAGCAATTATAATTGATGAAACAACAAATATTAAAGGCCGTAGTATAGTCAATATATTGGTTTTTTATTGTAGAATAACTAAACTTGTATTTGTTGATTTTTTGCAAACTGTAAATTATTTAACTATGGGGTTTTATTTTGTGACTTTTAGCAGAATAGAATATTTTTTACACTCTTCCTAAAGTAATATTTCAAATTCAGCTTTTTATATAAAAAAATATTTCTATAAAGCTTTAAGTCCTGTTATGATACAATTAAAACATAATATTTTTTCAGCCCATATAAAAAATTTAATCAGATAAATAAATTATACATATATACAATTATATATATAATAATAATATATATTAAATATTAATATATATAATATTTTTAGTGAATTATGGACATCAATTTATCACTTTAATAATATTAAAGTATTGATTATCAATATCAAAAAAAATCATTTATACATGCAAAAGCCTATAAAATAGATACATATATTATCTAAGGTATTACATATTAAATTAGCAATCAGTTCCTTCACTAAAATTTATACTATTACCAGTTGCAACTTGTTGGAATACCTGGTTTTGAATAATATTTTATTTGTGTAATTACTTAAATACATTTACAGATTTTATACTAAGAAGCACAAAACTGATTTATCTAAGGCAATTAAAAAAATTATGAACATTTTTGGTAATTCTAAAGAATATGGTTAAATTCAAATTTATTTAATATTTATATGGCATTAGTGTTCTGAAGTTGGGTTCAGTTTGGTTCAGGTTCAGTTCGGGTTCAGTCGAGCCTGAACCCGAACTTTAAATTTTGCAGATCTTTGAACTCGAATCCAAACCGAACCTAGAATTTATGAACCCGAACTGAACTCGAACTTGAAATATTTGTTTAGTCTGAGTTCAGTTCGAAGTTCATGAACATGTTCAGGTTCGGGTAGAGATGGGTTTCATGCATGCTCATGATTCTTTAATCATGCGCATGAATGCACATTAATGCGCATGTTTCCCATCAAAATTTTATATAGAAAATTAAATTGTAATTAACATTCTAATTTATCTATATACTTCAATTCTGGGTCTGTTTGCTTTAACATTTTTGATTGGTCGTATCTGAAAAATGTGACCTAAATGTAGGAAAACTACCAGAAAAAGTATGATGATTATGACAATTATTAAAGTCGAGTAATGATTATCATTTGGGATTATTCATTTTTTAACAGCCTTATTAATATTGTTAAAACAATACTTTTGAAAACATTGTTTACATTTATATTTGCGGGAATGTATAAGCCATGCTCATTCTCTAAAGTGTTATCATTAAGGAAATTAGATAGCTCGTCCATCGTAAACCAGCTTAGGAACAGGTTTCATACTTTTATCGAAATCCTGATTTATTTTTACCAATTTTATTTGTGCTGTATCCTATGAGAGATAATAAGAAAAACCTGTTTCTCTTGCTGTAACACGTATGATTAGCTGATTATTAAGCCAATTCTAGACTAGACCAGGTCCAGACTCAGCCCGACTCTATTCACCGCAGACTGCTTACATCCTTAATTAGCGTTAGTGTATTCAATTAACATATCTTCTAGAAAACATTCTATAATTAATAGCGATAGTGTTAAATGTAAATAAACAATCCCTATGTAGTAGAGAGATTTAAATGCATATACGAATTTTACCCAAAATTCCAGGTTGGATATGTCAGATCTAGGTCAGCGTTTAGCCCAAGTTGTTAGCAGGTTCTATAGCAAAATTATCAGCTAGGCATTTTTTATTTAATGAATGGATATGATTTATTAGTAAGATCATAGGGCAAAATTGATCAATTCCGACCATGATTCTAATACACTCTGAAAGTATTCCAATCTAGAATTTTAGGGACACCCCTGTATGAGTTTGCAAATATGATTAGCTTTACATGGTAAGAATATTTAAAATTCTTGCACTTTATTAAGTTTTTGCTTTCTTTAAGTCTAATTATACTGAGTCACATGTTACTTTAGTTTACTTTCTTTATATAATTTTTACTAAATGAAGTTAGTTATTAAATTTTCGCTTTCTTTGAAATTTTCTGTAAGGCTTGAGTAATTATATTTTTGTTTTTAGTTTAGATTCAGTTTGTTTTTTTTTAAAAAATATTCTTATTATAACAAAAATAAAATTAGCATACTTTTTATTCTATTCATAGAATTTATCTTTATTTTTTTCAACGCCAATTCTGAAATAGCAACAAATAGCAGTTTTTCTAATTCCCATGAAATTACCTGCCTCAGCAGACTTCATATAATATGTAAATGCTTTATGCTTATTGATATCAACTCCAATTCCTAAATAATAACAATAACCAACTTGATACATTCCGTAAGAATTATATATATCTGACAATTTTTGATAATATATGATTGCCTTGTTTTCATTCTTTTCAACTTCTATTTCATATTCGTAACAATAACCAGACAATTTGTTCCTTCAGTATGCCCTGTATTAGTAGATTTTTCGAACTGTGCGAATGATTTATATTCATCTTTTTCAACGTTAATTCTGTGTAGATAAAAATATCCTAATTCATATGTTTTATCAACAAATGGACTTTGTAGTTATAAGCTAGTAATTTAACGGTTGTAACTGTTTAGGATAAATGCTTAAATAAAAAGCATATTTTTAAGGATACTTACGAACTGGTTATTTAACAGATATATAGTTGTTTAGAGTGTGATTTGACCAAAAACATCAATTTTAATAAACGTTATGCACATGCCGAAAATTAATTAAGCAAAGTCTACTTAATTGCTGATCCGGATAAGATCTGCAAAATTTTTATATTTGAATTTGGGGGAATTTACACTAGATTTACTATGTTTTTATTATATGCTGAAATTTTACAACTACCTTGTTTACATGGAATTTATATAGTTATCTGATTATTTTTTAGTGATATCACAGCGTACACTAGGCCAATTTGAATGATCTAACAACCATTAGATGCGTCTCTGTGAGCTCTACAACTTTCAATTAATTAACTTGAGCTGTTAGCTTAATAAAAAAATCACTTACCATAGTGGTAGTTGTAAAATTTCAGCATATAATAAAAGTTTATATTGTACTTATCCCCAAAATTTACTATTGTCCCAATATAGTAATTCTGCAGACCTTATCCAGATCATCAATTAATTAGTTTATGCTATATAAATAAAATTAGAAAATTTTTAACATCTCTATAAATTTTTGATAATAGGCGAGTGTATTATTAGATAACGGTTCTCGAGGTAAAATGTAATATTATCAATATTAGAAAATTTTTGGGATTATTAATAATATTCGAAGTTCTTTTTATCTTTTTTACCTCAATATCATCTTGATAATACCCACCTCAGCAAATTTTTGAAATCAGCGAATCTTTTATAATCGTCCTTTTTATTAAATGTTCTATTAGCATTTGAATGGCAGATTTTTGGTAACATTATAGATGCCTTCATTTTATTCTTTTCGATTCTGAATTCATTTAAATAATTCTATTAACAGTATATATTTATCATCAGATACGTTACAGAACCAGTGGAAGTCATCAATTCGCAAAGGAAACTAATTGAAGGTGAAAGATCATATGCAAACAATGCAATGATATATGCCGACAATGGTCATAGTCTCACGCCTATAGGAAAGTTGTTTAAGATTTTTGTAAAGAATGAATGCTTTATATTAATCCTTTTCAACATGTAAACAAACCATCAAAATTATATGTTCCAGCTCTTAGAGCCCAGGCATTGCCCCGGGAATGGGTTCTGATTTTTTTTGACTCTTAGACCTAAGTATCAGGAAGTGAAATTTCAAATTTTATTCCGGGTATTGGCCTGGGTTTAAAATTTAAATAAACCCAGCTTGGGTTTAAATGAACCCAAATTGAACCAGGTTTTGGTTCAAATAAGCCAATTAAAGTTCAAATAAACCCAATTAGGTTCAAATAAGGGTTCAAATGAGAGTTCAAATAAGGGTCCAAGTGACCCAAAATTTGTTTCAAATTAATTGTTTTTTTTTATTTCAAATATTCATATTCAAGTCGACCATTCTTTTTTTTGGCAAAATTCTGCAATTTACATAAATAAAAAAACTTGTTTTGTGCAGATTTGTAAGGCTTCTGACCCGTTTGACGCAGGTCAGAGAATTTTTGACCCGTGACCAGTTGGGTCGGGTGACCTATTAGATCAGGTGACCTGATAGGTCAAGTAACCAATACAGGTTATCCGTATTGGATCATATCTCTAGCTTTATCATTATATTATTTATCGATTTATCACTATCTGGTCTTCCATTTCTGGTTTTGTGTGACAATGTCGTGCAGCTATCTAGTTTACAAACTATTTTGGGCTAAAAAAGTTCACGAATTTGAAAATGGTTTGTATAATAGTCTCAAGTTCAAGAATAAGTGCAAGAATAAGTGCACATGCGAAAACAAGTGCAAGAATACGACAAATGATCTGCAATAGATAAAATGTAAAATTAATTAATTAATTTATTTTTTTAAATTATGTTTATTTTTTTTAATTTGTTTTTATTTTTAAATTATTTTATTTTACCGAACCCGAACATGTTCATGAACTTTCAAACTGAACCCGAACTGAACCCAGACTTGGTTTAAAAGTTCAATACCGAACTCAGACCGAACTGGATTTTTAAAATTAAGTCTGGTTCGTGTTCAGTTCGAATTCGGACCGAACTTGAACTCAACCCAATGTTCGGTTCAGTTCGGTTTTTAGGAACACTATATGGCATTATGCAAAAAGGTTTATTGTAGATCTTAACTTTTTTCAATATAAAAATGATCCAGTAAATCTATTCATTGACAAATTTTGGAAATAGTATAAATTTGTATATTACAAATCTTGGGTCTGAGCAACATATTTTTAATTCTGTATTTCAAGCAGCCTTTATTGCAGCACATACTAAGTTTGATAAGCATTTTTTATATGATCTTTATTATTCTATTTTTATTGTAGTACAAATTTTTAATTCTTATTTTATAAAATTAACTACTATTAATCATAACATTTGAAATTATTCAGATCAAATTCCTGAACTTAATGATTTATCTGATGCTTTATTACAAGAATGGGCTATTTAAATTTGACTTTAATTGAATTTAATAATTTGGAGGAATTTTGGAATAAGATGTCTTTTTTACTTCCAATTTTAAATAGTATAGTGTCAATTTATATTTGGTTACCTATTTCTTCATGTGCTGTAGAGAGAAGTTTTTTGGTTTATAATAATCTTTTAGAGGATGATAGACAAAATTTAAGTGAAGATTTGTTGAAAATATTAAATATGCTATATTTTAATCAACGAAATAATAAAGTTTAATATCCAAAATTTTCCAAATTTTTAACTTTTTTATCCAAAATTTACCCAAATATATAATCGATATCCAAAATCCAAATTTTTGACAGTCCCTGAATACGACATATCTTAAATCACATGCTTTAAATTTTATTGGTGTCAACCAGCTAACGCATATTGCATATCGTGTAACCATATTTTTGGGGTGCGAAACAAAAAAAATCAAATCGGTTTTAGTGTTTTAGTGTTCTAGTGTTTTGTGTTCAGGTGGTTAGCGATTTGTACACCCTGTCAAAATCGGCATGCATGGTGAACAAATTTTTTATTACTTCAAAGCATTTTACTTATTTGCGCGGGTAACACAATCCAAAAAAGGAAATCCGATTTTGTAAATAAACTAAGTGCGTGAGATAAAAATTTAGAGTTAGGGTCTTAATGTTAGAGGCTATAGGGTTAGAGTGCTTAATGTAAGTAAAATTTCATTCCCGTCATTTTTAATTATTGCACCAAGATCGATTTAAACATTAGTCTTTGCGTATTTTCGCTTTTTTCTTCTTTTACGCGTGTTCGAATTCTCGTTGGGCTGATCCGGAATAGTCAAAATTTACACTCTCCGATTGGCTATTTCCTCAACCACCCTAGCATACCCCTAAAAAAAAGTTACGAAACTGAGTTTAAATTTTCTGAACTAAAGTTCCGTTTTCGAAATTACAAGAATTATGCTTTACTGAATAGCAGAAAATTATATTAAAATTTATATACACTACAATTTGAATGTAAAATTCGAATAAGTTGATTATTATATATATGCATTAATTGATTCGCTACAATTGAATTTTGCAGAATAATTCATACGTTTTAATAATTGTATTAGCTATTTTGACAAATTATTTGTACTATATTGCATTATTCGTAAATGTAAAAGAAACAACTACATTATATAATTGAAACAACTACATTATATAATTTATTCCCAATAAAATGTATTTTTATTTCTTCCCGGCCAAGTTTTTTTGGATTTTTTTGCATTTTCATACCCTTTTAGATCATTAACCATTCGTTCTATCGGGTTAAAATTTGATTCGATATTTTTCAGCCATTTTTTTTGCTGAGGGAGCTCAGACGACTTAGAAATAAAAGTATTTGCCTATATAAAATTTTAGTATTAATAATTATATTATATTATTAAATTATAAATTTACAATATACCTCATTTAATATTTTTGATAGCCGTTCAGCAATTTCGTCTGCATTTTCATTATCGCTAGAATTTGTTTCGTCTGTTTTTTCAGCAATTATTTCATTATCTGAAGTCAGATTCATATTTTCATGCCATAAATTTGTGAAATTGTTGCTTATTACTTTGTCTTCTTTAATTAACTTCCAAATTGTTTGGTCAGTTTTGGATATAAGCGGATAGGTTTTATTTCGACATACCTTTAATGTAAAGTTTTAGTTTAATATATATACATATCGATCTGAATTGCAATAAAAATAAATTTATACTTTATGAAAAAAACCACTATCCATCATTCCAACAGGTGCGACAAGATGTTTGCATATAAAAAATCTACTTTTTAAAAATGAGGCGCATGAACAAATCCAACGATTATAATCAACGAAATATTTGTCTTTGTTTATAACTTGTTTTAATGCTGCTTTTTTCCATTCCAATTTAATATCTTTGCGCCATGGTGATAATTTCCGACCATTAATAAGGAGATTATATCGTTGAATTTGTCCAGGAATTATTTGACTAATAAGGATAAAACAGACAAGATCTAAGCGTGGTCGATTGAACTTGTAGAAATAGTCACGTTTTAGAGTTCTCCAGTGTGATTCAACAATCATTGTTGTTAGCAATGGTGATATTTCAGAATTTGAAGATGTAGCCCACAACTTCCAACGACTATCACGATACCATTCATTCCATAGGTAACACCATACATCAAATAAGTCATTCGTGTAACAAAACTCAAACATTTCTTTAATCGCAAGTGCACGTATTTGCTGTGGATCATTAATGAATTCTTTATTATTAGTTGGTAATAGCATGTGTTGGCGTAAGTGCTTTTCCACAAGGTCGAGGATTATATTTCGATAAAATTGTACACAAAAAACTTTAGAATTAGTTTTTTGGTTTGATGATTGTACATTTCGTGTGTTTATCCATGCTGGATCAATAAAAGAGCATTGACGATTTGCTTCAGTAGCATCATAAGAAATATTACTTGATGTTTTTGATGATGAAAGTTTCTGTTTGATAGCACGACTCACATGCCATTTGCAAAGTTGTATATTTACATCTTTCCATACGGCCTGAGCACTTGAGATCTGTGCAAAATCCTTATCGGATAAGAATGTTTTAATATTATTAACACCATGATTGCGCAAACATAAAAACCATTTGGTTAAAATTGATCTCATATCACGGTTTTTATTGGAAGCAATATAAAGGTAAGAAACTGGAAATCCTGTATAGTCAATAGTCGCCATTAGAACATAAAGTTCATATTTTAATTTGTTTGTGTTGTAAGTAGCGTCAACTAAAAGACACTCATATGCCATTTTTGGCAAAAAAGAAAAAAATGGTGTTAAAAATGCAAATGAATCAACTGGCTCTAATGAACGAAAAAGAAATAAATAATTCTTTTCTTGTAATAAAAGTTGGGCCGATAAAGATTCACTATCATGCCGTTTATACCGAATTATATTGGCTTTTGACCACCAATAATAGACCTGATCCGTAGTTAATGTCTTAAATCCATCCATTTCATTTATTACAATTTTTTTATATAATTCGGATGCTGTATAATCCAAATTATTTGTAATAAATTCTTTTATTTCATTTGTGGTGGTAATATTTTCTGGTCGTGTATGTAAAAGTTGGTGATTTATTTTAATAACTGCAAGGTTGCTCTTATTATCTACTTTAATTGAAACATTGCCGTTACAGTCATATCGATTAAGTCTGGGTACTGTGTCACGTTGTTTTTCTTTATCTAAATGTTTCCGTGATTTTTTAACAGTATCTATACGGCAATTACATCTATAAATAACTGTAACACATTTCATTTTTTTGTGCATAATTTTGGTGTGATATATATAACGATACCCATCACCAGCTTGAACTTTTTCAATTAGCTTATTTGCAATGGAAGATTCGGATAAATCGCTGCTTTCTTGAAAATCTAAAAGGTCTGTAAAATCAACACAATACTCGAAAAAGAATCCAGCATCACCCTCTAAATTTTCATCGAGTTCCGGTATTGAAATTAATGAATCGTAGATGGCCTGTGTTAGATTACTTGAAGGAATAGAATTTTCCTTTGAGTTAAAAATTTTTTTTTCATTCTCTTTTTCATATCGCCGTTTTGAATTTGTTCTTGCACGTTCTAAACATTCATTACAGCTCCTTTTTTCTTCAGAAAAATTTTTGATGTTCTTAAACGAGTGACAATTTTTGCAATGCTTGGTTATTTCACTTGACATTGTATAATGTAATCAGCAACGTTTGAGAGAAAAGCAAAAAAATTTATTTTATTAAAAATTGATTATTATACAATAATAATCGTCGTCATTATTACTGCATAATAAAACCTGCATTTTAAATTTAAACTCAGTTTCGTAACCTTTTTTTAGGGGTATACTAGGTTCGTGTATTTCCTCTCCAGGAGCTTGTATTACCCGCGCAAATAAGTGGATGCCTTTTAAAGGATTAGAAACAGACGTGGTTTTGACAGGTTACACTATATTAGAAACAGACATAGTGAATTGGTTTTTTATCAGTTTTTGACAGGTTATCGGATTTGACAGGTCGGATTTGACAGGTTATACTATATTTCGATTTTTTATTATGTAAGTAAATTACCATTTATAATTGAAAAGTGTAGCCCATACCAAAATTATTAAATTTAGTAAAAGCTCGATTATTAAAAAAATGTCGCTGACGTCACCTGATAAAATAATTGACATCACTTATCATCGCTTATCAAGAACGAGAGATAAAAAAAAAAAAAAAAGTCTAAAAAACTAGTTGTAGCAAATATCATACTGAACAAAGTTACGAAAAATTTTTTAATGATAAAGGATTATTAAAAAATTTTTCGTAGCTTTGTTCAGTATGCATTTGCTACAAACAATTTTTTTAGACATTTTTTTTCGTTCTTGAAAAGCGATGATAAGCGATGTGTTTTAGACTCAATTATTTTATCAAGTGTTGTCAGCGGCATTTTTTTTTATGGGCGATACTAGGATTGTTCTCGATTATTTCTGGGGTAGTTTTCGCCTTTTTGCTGCAAAACACCAATATAAACCGCCTTTTCATAAAAAGTTGGCAAGAAGTCTTTTGCTAATCTCATGTAAAAAGATATGTTACTTTAAATGACTTAAAATTCTCAGTGAAAATATTCATCAAATTAATCACTAGTAAACCAATGCGTCCAACTATTTTTGATCATATTATAGTGGGACAAAAAAGTCTTTTGGTTTATCTTAAATAATAAAGAATTTTGTGATAACGCTTATGATAACACCCAATAACACTATTATATTACATGTATATTGTATCATTCGATGTATAGTTCTGTAGTTTTTCACCGAATCTTCTAATTGGTTTCTGACCTTGCGTTTAAAGGCCATTTATTGTTTACAGATTTGAACCCGATAATTAGTTCTGAAATCTCTTGTACAAATATTTGGAAGCTTGTTTAGTATTTATGTGATATGTGGAAGAAAGTCTTTGGCCACATCTTGTGTCTTTTACATGACAATAATGAGCACATGATTATCCAATGCAAAATTATTATTTTTATTATTAAAAAAGATAAATTGTAGAATTGCTAAATAACTTATATGGCGTTTCAAAAAATAGTTTAAATCACAAATTAAATGTAAGATTAAAATAATTGATAGGCTTTAAAGTCCTCAGTCCAACCTGATACTTAAAATTGAATTAAATTTGTATTTGGCATATTAAAAGAATATTATCCATATGCAATACATGAATTCATATGCAATATAGGTCATTATACGCGTTCGAGTCTTTTCCTAATCGAAAAAAAACTCAACCGATCGTGACGATGAGAAAATTTTAAAAGGTTCCTAAAGATTACCGAAACGTTTAATTTGAAAGATCAAAAGTTTAAATATACACTTCCCACAAGTTTATCTACTGATAAGATTCAGTAAAGTACACATACATGTTTATTTGTTTTTTTTTTAAATATTATATCTAATATTTCATTTTGGTTTAGATTGAAAAATTTAGCCATAAATTTAGAAGATAGAATGCGATAAATAAAAATTATATTTTACTAAAACGCATCTATGGTATTTTACCCCTATAATAGCTAATCAGTAAAAATGCTCTACGTCCTAATCCTAATCTTAAATACTAACCCTAACATGAAAATTTTGCGTTAAAACTTTTATGAACAAAACTTATGAAAATTGAAAAATATATACTATATATATATATAAACATATAATAAATGCAAAACCACCATAAATGTGTTTTGTAAATTTATTATATGGTATCAAATAACTTAAAAAATTACCGTAGTACACTACTAGTACACTGACCCTTTTTCAATACCCCCATTGCAAAATACCCGGTGCAAAGCACAAGATCTCTATTAATTAAATATAAATTTTTTTAAATTTTTAGACTGCTTATTGTAAGTGTGAAATGTGTAAATGCTTAAAAATTTTTTTTCTTGCGGCACAGACCCGCTGCCGTATAATATACCGGGTCTTTTGTAAGTTTTTTGACGGGTGGATTGCATTAGACCCCGGGTCTTTTGGTCAGTGCACTACGGTAGGTTTATATTACTATTATATCTTCCTATTCCCTATAGAATCTTAATTGATCAAATTTATTTGAAGACATAAATGGTTATCGATCTTGCATACGCAATTTATATATAAATTTACTCTAATTCTTTCGTTTCTTTAATCACTATAATGTGATTTTAAAATATCGATTTTAATTTAACACGATAAATTAAGTTTTCAGATTCAATTTTGAGACTAATCTGATATAAACGCATATAAGCTAAATGAATTCAATCTAAAATCAAGTTTTTTATTTATTAAAGGAAATGTAATTTCTTACAAAGTTGAAAAATAAAACAATAAAAGAAAAAAAAATGAAAAGAATTAAGAAAACATTAAAATTGCGTGTAATTATATAAAGGTTTACTTCTTCGCTTGGTAGAAAAGCGCGCGCCTGATCCTTCGAATAAGGTTATTACACGAGATAAATGAAATATTATACAAGATAACGAAGGTGACCATAATAGTTTAAACTATCGTAAAAAAAGAAATGAAAAATAAATACTAGACTAAATTTACAACATCATGTTCCACTTTCATATACTATATCTAATTTATTCTACCAAGTATATTCCATGTAAAAACTTAAGACCACATGCAAACTAATCTTGAAAATTTTTTTTTAATTTTCGTTATCCTCATAAAGTTCGTCAGGTTCAGTAATTATTTCTCTTCGTTCAAGATTTATCTCGGGATCTTGATTTTCATTACGTAGCAAAACTGGTTCTACAACTTTTCTGTATGCTTCGATATAATCGTACCATTTACTATATTTCTTCATTTTATCTTTTAAATTATCCACTTTTCCATATAAGTTCTCTTGATCTGGTTTCCAATTAAACCGATCATCGGCAAGAATTTTAATGATATATTCATCCATCTCACTATATTTACATTCTTCAAGCTGTTTAATATAATGTAACACTTTCTTTTTAGGATCGTTATCATCATTATCCTCTGTAGTATTACATAAGATGAAAGCATGTTTGACAAGTGGTGACTTTAACATTCTAGGATCAAGCAAATCATTCCAATTCCAATCTTCAAGAGGATTTTGCCTATTTTCTTCGTTTAAAAAGTTATCCTCGTTGGATAATAGAAATTGAACAATTACTTTTGGTGAGAGATACCATTGTGATGAAGGACGAGCATCAGGATGATAAGGATACTCATATCCAAGCATCAAAGATGCGACACGTCCGAGTAATTCACGCTGAAATGATGGTTGTGTTTGTTGATGACTATAATTATACTGTGATTTAGCAAGTTGTTGAGTAGTGTCGATAACACTGCTTGTAATTCCCATCGTCAAACGACGTCGATATACATAATTAACAGTAGATGTTTCTTTTTTATTAATTTTTGTTTTGCTCTCTGTCTCTGGAAAAGAATCTGGATTCATTCCCATATCTGCAATGTTTACAAACAATTTAACTTTGTCTTTGGGATCTGGTGGTTTACCCATTACGATGGTTCTTACTCGATCAGTTATTGTTTCCGATAGATTTGAAAAGATTGTGGATTCGAGATCCGTATTGTCTTCCGATGAATTATTGTTATTAGACCTTTTTCCTCGCTGAAACTTTTTAAGATTTTCCAATAAACGGGAAATAAATTTAGCTTCTTTATCTCTGTTAATTATGTCGGATGCATCTAATTCCCCGTTTACAACTCTTTCTAACAATTCTCTATCTTGATCAGTTCCTTGTGATTTTATCTGATTTACTGTATCAGTTAAAGCTTTTATACTGTCTTTAACATCTGGTTCACGAACTATAAAAGCTCTCGCGTACGCCGAATCCTGATGGTCTGCTGCCCATTGGACCAGGTAATCTTCATCCTGATGTACACAAATTCCACTCAATTGGTAAAAATGAACAAGAGAAGTTGCATGTGTCATCATTAATAGATCAGTACGTTCATCTAATGTCTTTTTAAAATGAATATATGGATCCTCAAAGAACATAGCATAGATTGCCCATGATAGATCTTCAATGGGAGCTACTTTATTCTCAGTTAAAGGAAATTTTACAGAACGTTTTCTTCTTCTAGAATTCTTCATGATTTCTGCAATTTGATTCTCGGTATTATATTCACGATACCTAATCTGATCCGTCAATTTCTCTTTTCTTGAATCCCAATATTGTTTAAACCTGGAAACAAGGACACCATGCATTGAATTGTCACTTTGAGTTTGTAATAAGAAAGAAAATATTGTATCACGCATAATACGAATGCTATATTCTGCATGCAATAATAAACATAGAGCTCCAAGTACAGATACCCATTGATTACCTCCATGTATCTCATGTGAATAATGACCACCAGAATTCCTTTTTTCATGTTTATGAAAAATTTTGCTATAATCCTCAGAGATTTTTTGATCAACAGCCTGACCGAAACTCAATTGAGTCGACGTTCTCAATTGTACTTGACGTGAAACGAAATTGTCAACATCAAGGTCACGTAGATAAATTAAAGTTGATCGCATAGTATATTCTTGTGTCAGTCGTTGTATTAACATTTGTGCAGTATATAAAGGTTTATTAGCAGTTTTAACATATTGTTCAATATCATCTATATATTTATCAAAAAGTTCATCACGAAATTCTGGAGGTGGAAATTCCGCATATCCACCGTTGTCTTCTAAATCTTTGAAAATTTCCCACATATCTTTGGAAGTCCACCCGTATTCTCCACTACTTTCTTGCCCTCTTTTGATTGCTTCCCCAAATTCTTTTAACCAAGGTTCGGCATTAATTGTTGGAGAATACAATGGTGAAGAAAATAGAGTTTGGTATACCAATATAAATTGTTTACAAAACTCAGTGATTAAATCAGCACGATCATCAGGAAGTTTCATACGTTTTGACACATTTTCTAATTCCGTTTTTGCTTCTTTTTTCCAACTAGACGTAAAGTTAAGAAGTTCATCCGCAGCTTTCAATATATGATGATGCAATCTTTGCAGTAATCTCTCCTGCAATTTTGACATTCCAACGCATTCATCGAATTCTGATTGTTGTCTCGGTTCCATTTGAATCAATTCAATCCCATGTTCACGCCATTGTTGTTCATTATACAAAAGCCTTGCTTCATCGTCGCATATACCAAGAACTTCGCGCATCTTTCTGTCATTTTCAGCTTCCGACGTTACAAACGCACTCCAACCATTTTGTCCAGTCAATACCTCCCAACGGACGCTGCTGGAAGCAGCATAGTGAAACTGTACGCCACTTGGAAACGAATAAGAACCAGTTTGACGTTCAATCTTTGTGCGAATGCATTTGAGAATATCCCAAGAACTACAGCGAAGAAGCTCAGAATTGCCATCTTCAGAATTACTATCTTCTTCATCTTTCATCTCTTGAGCAATGCTACGAATATTGAGTTGATCCATCCTTGTTACAAGGATAATCAAATTATCACCATTAATTTGTTCTAGCAAGTCCATGTGCCGTGGCCAAGATGCATTTTCAAAGAACAGAGCCGAAACACATAGCACCACGACACTATCATTTTTTGATTTCTGACGTTCCAATACCCTTTCTAATGTTTGACGCGTAATATTATCAGTGATCCTTTGCATTCTTTCATTTATTGGAGTCAACCCTGGATTGTCACAGCAATCGATTGCAAATGACGGAATGTCGGAACGAATAACAATCCGAGCCTCCACCGTATCATCCATATTACTATTATTTATTCGAGCGAACCTTTCAGTTAATTCCTGTAGAGTACCACCATGAACGAGTTCTCCACCTCTTTCACTTCTTTCTCTATCTTTTTGTAGTAATAAGTCATATTCTGCACGCACCAAATTTGGATCATACCGATGCTCAATCCACGTTCTAACTTTAGTGACAGTATTATTGCCCATTTGAAGAGCAACTTGTTTTATAATACTATTAACGGTAGTAGATTTAGCTGAACTTTGGTCACCGATAATGAATATACCGCGAGTGGAACCATCTCTACTTCTAGAATTTGGATTTGCTTTTAATAGGAGTTGACCAAGATTAAAGGCATGACGACGACGATCACCATCGCCATCAATCCATCTATCCATATCTTTGCAAAATTCTTCCATTGCATGGAGTGTATTGTTCTCTCTTGATGACATGATTGAATTTATGTTTACTGAATAAAGAGGTTGTATATTAGTTACAAGAAATTAAATATGCATTCGAAAATCCAATTATCAAACGAACCTGTATAATAATAACGTTAAATTAAGGGAATTCGCCGGAGTATTTAAATGGTTTCGTCTTTCAAATTTTCCTTTTGAAAAATCACAAAGTTTATTAGATGGAGTATTTATATGTTTGCCGTTTCTATTTCCCTTCTGGAAAATAACAAATTTATTTGGTGGACGATCTTCATTGATTCCATTTTTGGGCAAAATGGAGGATTTAAACAAGGCGTTGCCTATTATTCTATATGCGGAAAACTTAAAAAAAAAAAGAAGCGCATCAAAAATGTTTAAATCAATCCAATTTAATTGTTAAAATTCCCACTGATAAGTGATAGGACTTTAAAGTCCGAACTCAGTCCAACCTTAATACTTAAAATTGAATTAAACTTGTATTGGCGTATTAAGAAGAATATTATCCACATGCAATACATGAATTCATAACTGATATGCAATGCAGGTCAATATACGCGTTTGAGTCTTTTCCTAATCAAAAAACTCAACAGATCACTGTATTCAAATTGCCATTTCAAGACGTTATAACTGATTGTTAAAAAGTGTTTTTCTATAAGATTAAAAAGATAACGTTATTTTTATTAATACTATCAAATTATTATTATAATCGATAATTTGCCCCAAGATTCCGCCTCAAATCAATTCTTTAAACATATTCTTTTCTGATTGATTAGAACGGTTCTTAATAAGTAATAATATTTTGTATGAGGAAGTTCATAGCTTATAACACAAAGTAATATTTCTAGCCTATTGTTGCTTATTGCTAAATCTGATTTCGTACCACCTAACCACGGCAACTTTTCGAAAAGATGCTTCATGTAAAAAAATTAAAAATTCGACCGTCAACATTTGAATCGCGAATGTCACGTGACAAGAATTCATTCACTGTATGTAAAATGAAGACGAAACAATCAAACAACTTAACAATTGCCATAGATTAACGAATAACTTCTGGCGTAAGTCACACTATATCGTATACTTGATAATAACGCGCTACATTAAGTTAACTGTTAAGGAAGTGTCTTTGATTACGTAATATACTTTTATTATATCACTATCACGCAAATACAATCGTGAAGTTGACTGTTTTATGACGATAATATATGCTACATTAAAGTTTCGAAAAATGTGATTTATATTTTAATATTGTAAAAATGCAGAAATATAACTAAAAACAATTAAAGCTATTTAGCTTTATTTGCTTTAAAATGCACAAATTTTTTTCGGTCATTCTTTTTTACGTGTAATTTTTTTGATCTGCACTTTCAAGAATACCCCTTTTTAACTTTCATCAATTTCTTTTTTCGTTATACGGAAGCTATTTGAACTGGAATTTGCGTTTTATTACAAGATCATAAAATATTTTAATATCGATAGAGATAATCAATTATCTGATGTGTTGCAAAATTGCAAATAAAAATTTTTAGCGTAATCTTTGTGGGTTTTCTATTGCATGTTTATGAATGTTTCAATATTAAAATTGTTTTGGCTTTAATAATATTTTCACTACAGCACTATTGTATATAGCATAAAAAATATCAGTTTTGACCATCTTTATTCGAAAACAATGTGAAATTTTCAGAAAAAAAACTATTGTTATTCTTTATTATTATTTTAATATCAATAATGAAGAATTTATATTGAGGATTAGACTATTCGGAATTCGGAGTTAACATAACCTGTCCCGGGTTTTCTGTTCGCTTTATAGACCCCTCTCCCCAGTGTTGGCATTGGACAATGATCAATAAAATTTTATTGAATTATTGGACTATTGGAATTCGGACCAATCCAAAAAATTCCAATACATATTGAGACTATTGGCATTGGACAATATCCAAATTTTATTATTAATTTATTGGATATAGTCCAATTCCAGTCCAATTCCAGTTCAATTTCAATTTATTCAATTTTAAATATTTAAAAAAATTTTTTACGTATCATTACTTCAATCATATTAATACAGTAATATCAATATGGGTAAAAAACCACATATTCTTATACCATATTTTCTTATTTTAGACCAAATGGCAGTTTGTCAGTCTTGTTTATCTTGGTATCACACAAAATTTCGCATTACTAATTTTTGTCCAATAAAATTTTACCACGTGATGAAATTCTAATTGGCTAATTTTAATGGACCTGATCTCCTGGTCCAAATTTTTATTGGAATATTTTGGACTAGTTCAAATGTTCCAATTCCAATTGGATAAATATTCCAATTCCAATAAATGCCAACACTGCCTCTCCCTGACACATTGATAATCTATCTTCGAAACGTGACCAATATTCACCCATTATGCCCATATCGGTCTATCTAATTATAGTTCCTTTTTTAGAACACGGAACCCAGTGATCATCATATCATGTGAAATTATGCAATGACCCTAGGGTGTCCAGAATTATGCGATTTGGTAAATTATGCGTTTTCACATCATACATAGGAACCATAGGAACCGCATAAAATTTCGCAGATACGTAATGATATGCGCTAAAATTCTATTGGCCGAAAAAAAATCGCGATGCGTCATTGCATTTTTCGATTAAAAAGTTACTTTCGATATTAGGGTAAGGGTGAGCGTTCGGACGAAGTTAACAAGAGCCTTATATATAGCAAAATTTTGCAAGAAATTTTTTTGTTAAGACGCAGAAGGTGGTTGTGTAAGCCAAATTTTGCGTTATAGACGATTTTTGAAAAAGCCGGCTGGTTTGTTTCGTTTTCACGTTACACCTGATCCTGTGCCATGATTGGTTCAAAATCACGTGTCTGCGGAATTTTTATGCGGTTCCTACCGGTATGTATAATCGATTACACTAAAGGTTAATTATGCGATGGATGCGAATTATGCATTTTCTTAATTAAAAATTTTGTCAATTATGCCAACTTTTTCGGAATATTTCGAACTTTTTGCGGAAGTATTCGGAATTCACACTTCATCAAAACACATTCTTCCGCCAATCAAATCTCACTCACATGCTTTATGCCTTTTTTTCTTAATTCGTGATCCGCCTAAGAACCAGTGAAAAAACATAGTAAACAGTGGAGATATGTTTACTATGTATTTTTTGCCATTTTTGGAATCTGGAGTTTCCCAAAGGACAACCCGATTTTCTACTAAGTAAACATCTCTTTTACATTAAGTAAAAGTTGTAGAGGAGAAAACTCCGGTCATAATAGCAGTTAAATCGGCCCAGTGGGTCGCGAGATATAAACATTTTTGTCTTCGCGATTATATGCTTACTTTTTTGTTTACACCATATAGTCGCAAAGACAAAAATGCTCATATCTCGTGATCCACTGGGCTGGTTTTAATGATTTAACTGCCATTATGACCGGAATTTTCTCCTCAACAATTTTTATTTAATTTAAAAGAGATGTTTACTTAGTAGAAAATCGGTTTGTCCTTTGGGAAACTCCAGATTCCAAAAATGGCAAAAAACAATAGTAAAATTTCCCACGATTTACTATATTATTTCACTGGTTCTTAGGCGGATCACGAATTAATTATGCGCGATGCGAAAAAATGGGAAAAAATGGCATAATATCGCATCGCATAATCCTAATGACAAAATTCTATAAGCTTCGTTTATGTTATGTTAGGATTAGGGTAGTACCTAGATTATGGTTTGGATTTAGTTGTTATGTAGTAAAATCGTTCAAGGAAATTTTGGTTAGTGCACGAAAAGTGGTTTCTTATGCAATAAAAAAAAAGAGCCGAGTTTTCCTGTCGTATTACGTTACATCAAATTTAGGTTTTTATTGGCCAATAATGAATTGCATCTAAGCCACATTGTTTATCATGCACCCCCATAGGATTTGTTTTTTTTAAAACTTTGGGTAAAGATAATTTAGCAACGACCCAGCAAAATTCAATGATTTTTTATTTTGATTCTACATATATGTAGAAATAAAATAAAAAAAATTCATCGAATTTGGTTAGGAGATTACCAAGATAACTTCGTTCAAAAATTGTGCCGCAACTGTTGATAACGTTTCGAATGGTTTAAAATTTTGAAGGAAAATATCTTGGAAAATACCTAGCCAAATTCAATGAATTTTTTTATTTCGATTTTACAGTTATGTAGAATTTAAATAAAATAAAAAATTCATCGAATTTGGTTAGGTGGTTGTCAAGATATCTACGTTCAAAGTTTTGAAAGTTCAAAACGCCTATCAAAATAATAACTGCGGCAACATTTTTACAAAATTTGAACGAAGATATCTTGATAACCACCCAACCAAATTCAATGAATTTTTTTATTTTGATTCTACGGATCTGTAGAATTCAAATAAAAAAATTCATCGAATTTGGTTAGGTGGTTGTCAAGATATCTACGTTCAAAGTTTTGGGAAGTTCACCTATCAAAATAATAACCGCAGCAACATTTTTATAAAACTTTGAACAAAGATATCTTGACAATCACACAAACAAATCCAATGAATTTTCTTTTATTTTATTCTACAGATCTGTAGAATTCAAATAAAAAAATTTATTGAATTTGATTAAGTGGTTATTAAGATATCTTCATTAAAAGTTTTGGAAATGTTCAAAACGCCTATCACGGCAAAATTTTTATACTTGACAACCACCCAACCAAATTCAATGAATTTTATTTTGATTCTACAGATATGTACAGTCAAATAAAAAAAAATTGCATTGAATTTGGCTAGGTGTTTGCCAAGATATTTTCATTTAATGTTTTAAAACATTCGAAACGCCTTGCGGCACAAATTTTCTCCTAACCAAATTCGATGATTATTTTACTTCTACATATCTGTTAAAAAAATTATTGAATTTGGCTAGGTCGTCGTTAAATTATCTTTATCCAAAGTATTAAAAAAAAACCAAATCCTATGGGGGTGCATGATAAAAAATGTGCCTGGCTAACCCGACGAACCGCAGCCCCGCAGTAAACACGTGACATCGTGAATTCAGTTCATTTACAAAACAAACAAAACGGCTGACCTGATGACCGTGTTAAAATGTTTGTTTCGTAATAATAGCGTGATAGATTGCGTGATTGGCTTAGATCGAAAAGCCCTCTCAGGTATAAAAATTGTTATAAATGGGCATGTTTTGCCCTCAATAAAAACAAGTGTGCTTGAAAAGATAATAAAAAAAAAGTTGTTCCTTGTCCCCACCATATACCCATCAAGCAAAATCATACTGCCTCTACTAATTGAGTATATCGGGTGGTGATTGGTTTGCCCGTGTTGCCAGCCGCCATATCCCGCAACCTGTAACAATATCATAACAATTTTACAATAAACAATTACCGGTATCTCGCGAGATGAATAACAAAACTGTGTGATCATCTCGTGCGAAAATATTTTAAACTTTATCTAAGATACATTACACTATTCACATTTATAATACAGTCGTACTTCACCTCCCATATAATCCCATACTCTATATAAAACATACTTCTATAAGCACACGCTGTGTTACGGGGGAAAACGGTCAATCCTGGTCTTTAATATACAATTTAAGATCAGAAGGCAGTTCGCCAGAGGCGTGACTTGGTGATTTAACCCGATTTAATATAAATGTGACTTGTGTATTAATATAGTAATATAGTCCGAGTTTATTATATACTTTATTGGTTTAATTGTTGATAATCCGAAGATTACTGCGCAGAAGAGCTAAAACAACCTTCTTTTTATACTTTACAAATATTATGGGAATCAGATCATACGTTATTTTAACCGTATCAGACGATAAAATGGTATGATTTCCAATCACGGCTAAGCCTCGTACATGCATGATCGATTATGCATGAGACGATCGAATGTCACATGAAATGTGGCGCAGTATAATTTTAATGATCATCGGAAAATATCACGTTTAGCCCGTGACAGCAGAAAACAAACCATGTGATTATAGAGGAGTACCGTCCTTAATATATAAATAAGAAATCTTCTTACCTGATTCAACTTCACTTGCGACTAAATATGAATTATAAATGAAGCTTGTAAATTCTTTTAATAGTTACTAAAGATAAATCATCTAGTTTTGTATCAGGTCTAAAACGACATATAGTAAATCCGGTCATTCAAAGTGTCGTTCTTGATGCATAATTATTGTAGTCTATTAGCTATTTAATGCTATATATTGTTTTAATATATTACTTTTAATTTAGATAGATCAAAAACGACATTTTGGATGACCGGAATTTACTATATGTCATTTTAGCCCTGCTTTGTATACGTATTGTAAAAAAAAACTGATTTCTGAATGGGCTAATTCAAATCTCTAATACTAAACCGGGGATAATTTTTTGGATGATACTATAAAAAAGTAATGAAAAAATTTATACAGGTATAATAATCACGTGTGAAAGTTGACACTGCCTGAGAACACTTTTAGTCTCTTGCATTGATCTAGGGCGTTCTAATGCGCCTCCTTCAATGGACTCAACAAAGAATCTGATTACAAACTAGGCAATCTGATTCTTTATCGGATTCATTGAGAGAGACCCCTGGTCTATAATAATCATTTATGATAACCACCTCAATTTTCTCTCACCCACACTGTATGAATTCGGTTTGAGAGTACTGTACAGCCAATAGTAGCATCTATTTAATTTTCTGTTTGTAAACCTGACTTCTTATTTATTTAATTGCTTTATTTTTACATTGAATTTCAAAATATTTAAGATAAAACAATTAACCTCATTTTCTATTTCTGTTTGTAAATCTGACTTCTTATTTATTTAATTGCTTTATTTTTACAATGAATTTCAAAATATTTAAGGTAAACAATTAACCTCATTTTCTATTCATGTTGATTTAGTATATGAATATAATGAAAATTCATTAACTAAAATTATAATTTATTCATTTTGTTACTAGATTATTAGATTTTCAACCTCATATCTCCGTTAATGGTAGCACTTATTTTCTTGATAACCATTTTCTGAAAGCTAAAAGTAACCTAATTTAGAGTAAATGCTAGATTGATTTAGATAATGTCGGTAGGAATTAAGTGTCAAGAAAATTAAATCATAAACTACCGCATTGCTATGTTAATTTAATTTTAAGTCTAAGGCCGTTTATTAATAAGTGGTTAGCAAAACAATATCACAAATCAAGATCATAAATACTTATTTACATATAAATTATTTCATTCGCATTAATTTAGTCATTGTAAGTTATTTAAATTCTACATAAAGCATAAAAACCGTATGATAAAAGTGAAATAGTATTTTATAAAATATAAGTATGAAAAATGTGTACATTATAACGAATATCATACAAATGAAGCAAATGAAGAATGTGACCCTGAAAATAGGTGGACATAAGGATATTGATGATTGCAAGAGAATGCCTAAAGGAATTAGTGAAGTAAGTTTTAACTCTTTATTTCTGCAACCTGGTTGGATGGTTTGCGAAAAATTGACGTTACTATTTTAAAAAAAGGACATTAACCAATTCTTGCCATTACAATAGTTACATACACTAAGTGAAAAATAAAAATTTCGTGTATTGGATTTAATTTGTCATTAATTATGTTTATTAACCGGGTTACTCGGATTATTCGAAATGGTCCGGCTTGTGACTCGGTAATGGTTTTTAAAGGGTGGTGACCTAAGCTCAAATTTTATACGGGTCCAATCTCTACTTGTAATCATTTTTTTTTAATTATTTTCTTGCTATCCATTTTTAAAACTACCCTTATTTAACAATTTCAATTTTTTTCATTATTCTCTTTTATCATTCTGCTTGTATACCAATATTCATGTCATGTAGCTTGAATTTTCAATTGATGGATACACATTGTTCAATGTCAGATCAGAATGATGAATTCATAGAAAAATTTTTTTGTTTTACAGTCGTGTTACTATAAAAATAATGCATATCAATTAAAATGAAGCTTGTGCCCATAAAAGATTTTATTCATTAATTTTTTTAAAAATTTTTTATTACCAATAACGAGCAGAGGCGTTATTTCGAATTTTGGCCCGGATTAAGCTTAATTTAGGCCGAAATTCGAAATTACACCCCTGCGCGTTATTTCGAGCTTATACGGTAATGAAAATGAAACAAACTATTTGCAAATAAAATAAAATAAAATAAAATAAAAACGATCTAACTAAAATTTTTTTGTTGTTGTTGTTGTTGTTGTTGTATTACCACTGTACAGTACAAAATATTAATTATTTCAAATGTTTTGATAGGACAAAATCCGAACACCTTACTTACTGATAACAGATAAAGATTATTGAATTAATTTATTTAATGGTTTACTTGTATAAGTTGCTTCTGGATGATGTACGCAATTTTCTTCATCTAATAAAAATTTTTTCGATCTAATCATTTCTTGTCTTTTTAATTCTGCTAAATCGACGATTTTTTTTATTGCTTTTCACGAGAACCTTCAAACATTTTCTGATTTCATCAATGGTTGGCCTTCATCTTTTAATCAATTCACTCTTTAATCAATTCACCTAAAAGTTCGGGGTGTCTTCTGTCTTTCATTTAAAATTTCTAATATGAGTTAACGTCATGCCGCCTATCATCATATGGTTTTCTACCGAAAGCATACTCCCACATAATCATACCGAAAACTATATATAAGACTCTTTTGTGTAAGGTTCGCCATGCAATACTTCTTTTATCAGACTCATTAGCCAGTTGGCATAATCCAAAATATCCTATCAAATTATCGTAACCGAGCATGAGCCAAATCCTTCGAATGAGTACGCTTTAACCTAACATACATAAAGCACATATGTATAATTTAGCATCTTATTTAAATATTATAACGTGTAGATTTTTGATTTAAAAATAAAAAACATAGACAGCATCTATCAATTTTGTCACGAATTTGGTATTCATGATATAATGTTGTGCCATTTTCAGCGATTTAAATTGACGCACAAACTACTATTAAGCCGGGTTGAGGTAATGCGTTGCGGTCGAACACCAGCGATGTGTTTGATAAAGCAGATCCCTACCCCTTCGAAATATCGTAAAGCGAGTACAATTTATCATTCCAGGTGACATATAGTCATCTTTATCCGGACCTTTTATAATTCCGTAACAATAATTGACAAACCTAGTATCAAATTTGTCGAGTGTTTCCAACTAAAGAGCGATAACAATGACAATAGTAGTGAATGAGGTATTATGATTATATAATGATGACGATTTATAATTTATCTCTCTAAGGATAGAATGTGATTTTGTGATTTATATAAACTTTTTATTATTACTTTGTTTTAAATCGTACATTTAGTCCAAGTTGCGGTATAAACCATTCCAAAACCACCGTACTAAATACTCAACTTCTTTCAGGCTCTCAGAAGGAATCCATTTAACATACTTATATCTACTACCACCTTTACATTTATAAAGGAATTTGCAAGTTCTTCATTACTGCAAAATTGTTTAAGTTTTCAATCTTTTCCTTTAGCTGTTGCACCCACAACAATAACACTTGTTTGAACTCATCTCATAAGGTCGAAAAATTACGATAATTTCTGTCTAAACCATTTCATGCATGAATAATTGGATTTCTTACTGATTTCTTAGTAAACTTAAAAATAACTTGCACTACATCAATATTTTCTTGTTTATTAAAAAGATTATACAAGGTTCCCAATAGGGAAATCGTGTAATGATCACTGTGTATGTAAACTTTTTGGACTCTGCCAATTAATGACTGGGAAAATGTATGTTTTGTTACATTTAATTAACTTAATTACAAAATTGAACACGCGTGCTGACGGTGTAAAAGTGGTGACTAAATACGGGATAATTATTATTAGGTTCTAACTCAGGTGTACTGCGGCGAGGTTCGAATACTCTTTTTAATCATGAATTTCGGTTCATGATGTTACGTGATCACATAGTCACAAAGTAGAATCATGGGGATCAAATACCTATATACATATCAGTTTAAAAAATTTTCTGATGAAAAATCACTGGTGTTTTCAATCTAGATATATTAATAAATCATTCATATCATGCTAAAAATAGGAATAAAACAGTTGAACAATTCGTTGAATGATTTTTGTGATCCATAAATATTATTATATAAATAATCGATTATCATTAGAACGATGATTACACACTTAAAACTAAGCTTTTATAAAATGGTAAAGGTATTAGTACTAGGTGCTTCAGGATTCATAGGAAATGCTGTAGCGCAAGCATTTGCAAGGGCAGGTCATGAAATCTTCGGTTTAGTTCGTAAACGTGAAAAAGTCAAAATGTTGGCTATGAGTGAGAGTATGTTGTCTTTTTTTTTCATTTTAACTAACCTATACAAATCATATATTTCTTAATTTTAACTAATGGTCTTTTTTATTTTATTTTGCAAGTATTTCCAATTTTAGGTGATGTTAATGATTTAGCTAGTTGGATGGCTACAGCAGAGCAATGTGATGTCATAATCGATGCAACATCAGAATATGTTGAACCTGTAAAACTTGTTAATACCATTTTAAGTTCTTGTAATGAAATTTCTAAAAAACGGGTTGAAGCTGGTGGTAATAAATTGTTACTTATTTATACTTCATCACTTTGGGTGTGTGTTCTTTTACTGAATATTAATGATAAAACTTGTTAAAACAGTAAATGTATCTTTTATCAATTATTCTAATTCATTCCATTTTACAGGTCTATGGTGGTGATCCTTATTCAATAAAATCAGAACAAACACTTATTCAAACGAACTTAAAACTCGATTTTTGGCGACCTGAATGCGAACAACAAATTTTAAGTTCCCCTCATATTAATGCTATAATAATTCGTCCTGGTGCAGTATATGGTAAAAGCGGTTCGTTAACTGGTATTTGGTTTAAAGCTGCAATTGAAGGAAATTTAGAAGGGATTGGAAATAGAGATGTCAGATGGTCTTTTGTTCACGTTGATGATTTAGGTGGGTTCGAAATTAGGGTTGCTGGTGCAAGTTACTTGGCGACGCCAATAATATTGGATGGGTGGCGAGCCAATCATCTTTTACTTCATATTAGACTGACACGAACATGACCGGGCTAAAGGGTATAATTCCCGAGAATACCAGAAACAGACAAGACATTAATATCCCTGCTAACGACAATATAGTATAATGGTGCACCCTATGGCACGCCTACGCACAAAAAAATCTGTTGGTGCGCCTGTGGTGCTAATAACTGCACCAGTAACCTTATTCGAAATACTAAAGATGATAGTGTGCTAAAGTTTGCAAAAAAAAAAACTAATTTTCATATTTGATATAGCTGAATCATATGTGCAAGCAGCTGAACGTGCGGAAATTATTAAAGGGCAAATTTTTAATATAACAAACAATTCAACAGAATCAATGGGCGATGTTTTGACTGCAATTGCACGAGTTACTAAATTTAAAGGTTCATCGTCTTTTAATACGTATGTAATTGCTGTATATTAAGGAAATAACAATGAAATTATTTCATTAATAGGAGAAATAAAATTTCGTGAACCCACAACAGATTTTGAGATAGCAATGGCTCATACTGACCTTTTTACAAATCGTAAATCACAGACACTACTTGGATGGTATCAAAAAAAATTAGGATTTGTTGACGGAATCGAAATATGGTGGAATAGTTTTAAAGGTTGGAATGATTTATGAAATAGGTACGTACGTACTGTACATACTAATAAATCTTTAGAGTCGAATATTTATTCCTAGGATTAAACTCTGATGTTATCTTATTAAACACTTCTATATTAAGTGCTTTACATTCACAATATTTGAGAATATGTTCTTAATATATTTCCTTGTATGTTAACTTAGCATTTAACGACAATATTAATCAATCTCAATATAAAGTATGTGATAGTTTTGTAATTTTCAAGTTTTCTATTATTTTATGTCTTATTATTATTTAAAATTTGAACTGATTAACTTAGATTAGGCTTATTCCGTAATATATTACCCTTTTTTTATTCTAATAAATAATCATTCAAATTATGGGCAAAAAAAAACGCAATTATTATCTTTTGAAACATATTACGTAAATGATTAAAGAATTGTAATTTACAAAATGGATTTTATGTCTTGAAAATTCACCTATAGATCCTTAAAACCAACTTTCTTCTAAACTCTATTCAAGTTTTCTCAAAATTTTATTAAATAATCCTTATCTTTACTTCTAATTAAACTTCTACTATTCAATTTTCTGCTTCTTGCAGATATAAATTCAATTATATATTTTGTGTCTATATTAAATTAATTAATATTTTCTTTAAAATTAACTTTTTATGTAAACTTTCAAACTTTATTAAATAAGCTTAATAAAGTTCCTTAAGCAAACTTATTCTACTCAAAACTTTGCCTCTAGACAATATAATTTTTTTATTTTATATTTTTTAAGTATCCAAATTCTTATTTTTTTTCCAAATTATACCTTAACAAATTCTTAAAATTCTATTATCCAACTCTAATATGGGGGCTTTGCAGTAGAAAGGGCGGATGTGACCCCAAAATGGAAAAATGAGTTTTTATTAAATTCTGGTAAATTTCAATGTGATCAACATTTTTCAATTATAAATGAAAGTCAATTTGCATAATAAAAAATCAAGATACGTAATGTAAAAAGAAAGTTGCGCGAGGTCGAAGCCAAGCACATCACGAGATTACCCGTTAGTCACATGCTATATTTAACCAATCAAAATCGTGAATTTGGATTAACCCGGATCAGTCCGAAAATCAAAACAAAGTAATTATCTCAAAATTATATATATTGACACATCCGCCCTTTCTACTGCAAAGGCCCCATATTATTAGATTTAGTTTATTAAAATGATTATTTTTTATATAACTTTTATTACAAACAAACAAAAACTTATCATGTTAAAATTTTTTCCACTTTCTTTAAATACTTTTTTTTTAAAACTACTATTAATCTTAGACCAGTGTTGTTAACTAAAAGCTGGAACCCTACTGGACATTCAGATTTTTTAGTATTTTAGTAGTTCTAAAATTTTTAATAGAACAATTATTCTACTAGAATGATCTTATATTAGCCAATAAAAATTTGAATAAAAATTACAATACTATTTACATTAAATTTAACATTGGCCAATTAGAAATTAAATATACAACAAGAATTTTATATACATTTTTTATATAGATATTATGGATATTTATATCTATAACAATATTAGCAAAATAAATATATGAAATCTTTTGAAAGAAATTGCATGCCAAAATCTTTTGAAAGAATTGTGATCAATGTGATCTTTCGAAAAATGCACAATCTTTCAAAAGATTTCAGCATGCATTTCTTTCGAATATTTTGAAATAAATTTCAAAATATTTCAAAATATATTGTAAAATATTGCAAAATAGGACAAATAAAAAAATGCAAACCTCTACCTAATTATCCCTTTCAGGGGTTACAAAAGGTAATATTTTATATATTATTGTATAAATCTGCAATATTTTGCAATATTTTCACAATATTTTGCAAAATTTTGAATTTTTTTTAAAATTTTCACAATTGAATATAAAATTTTATATTTATTTATTTATTATTATTATACTTTATATATATTATATTTTTAAATTAGGAGTCGTCTTGGCACTACCCGGGGTGGTAAATAATTCACTGCCACCCTATCCAAATTAAATACTAAATTGACCAACTAACCCTAACCCTATGGTGAGTGCGTCATCAAATTACTATTTAATTTGAACAGGGTGGTATACCAACCCGGGTGTCAAAGACTTTTCATTTAAATTAAATATATATTTTTAATCAATATTATATATTTTATTATAAGGGAGCGTCCATAAACAATGTTATGTACCCCTTCATAGTAGCGCTTGACCCCCCCTACTATATAAAAAATTTTTCAAAATCCGTATATTTATTATATAAAATTTTACAAAAACTTGAATATATTGTGATACAGTGATCCGATTTGGATAATTTAGGTACTATTCGATTCATCTCAGTAAAACGAATCCAATGATACCAAATCATTTTATTTGGATTACTGGATCAATAGTTATTCACAAAAAACTATTGATTTTATAGTCATTTTATAAGAAAACATAATAACTAATAGTATTTGGCCAATAACTTTTGATTCAGTGATCCAAATGAAATAAAATTGGTACCATTCGACTTCACTTACTAAGATGAATCGAATGGTACTAAAATCATTAAATTTGGACCATTAGATCAGATTTTAGACAATTTTTTTTAAAAAAACTGCATTATATTTTTTTAATCCTCCCTACTTAAGAGGAAAAACGTTATATTTTGTCAGACCACCTCCCCTCTCTTGTATAATATTATTTCTGGATGCCCCCTAATAAATGCATAAGTTATATAATTTATTAATAACTTTATTTTTTTTAAAAAAAAAATTTAAAAATTACAAATATGTATAAAGCAAATAATAGAATATTTCTAACTATAACCAGTAAACCAGTAGTGACCGTTAACACCCTTATGTGTAACCAAAAAAATTTAATTTATTAACATATTATTTAAAATAACTAATTAATTAAAAATACATATACACATTTATTACATAATTAATACTGCATACTTTTTTCATTATTTTTATATAATACGACTATAATATGCATTTATTAAAAATTTCTAGGCAATAAATATATCACGAAATATAACAATTAATTTGTTATGATCAGCAACACCTATAGAGTAAGCAAAGCAAACTCTATAGTCGCTCGCTACAGCTATCGCCTCTGCATCACACCATTTTTCTAGAAACCTAGCACAATCAACATATTCAAACTCTCACCCTAACTCTAACTAAATTCCAGCTAATGACTAGTACGATTTTAGAATAAGTGTCAAAAGAACACATGCAATATCCAAATAACACTATGACCCTAGTGAATTATTTCGAATCTATTTACTCGAACCAAAACTGCCTGAAAAGAGGAACCTAAAACTGTAAACTAAAATTATCTTAAAAAAAGTTATATATGTACAAACACTACACTAAAAACATCAACAACAAAAAAAAAGCAAGCTTATCTTTTACAACTTTATGCGCCAAATTTGAAGAGCCTCTAGTCTAACTACCTGACAAAAAATACTAGCGACGAAAACATCAAAATTGTTGCCTAATAAACCTAAAAGAAGAAAATGTGAAAAGTGAAAATATGAAAAAGAGAACTGTACTAAAGACACCAGCGATGAAATACGTACTGAAATGGACAAAGCACTAATTATTGTTACTAAAGATGAACACCAACGACGAAAAGCCTACAAAGAAAGCACCTAAAGTAGACCAAAAGAGGTTAGTTGTCTGAACTGACCAAAAAAACAATGCGATAGCAATAAAGAAAAAGCACCAGAATGAACGACACCAATGACATAGAAAAAGCACCAACAGGAACAGCACCAACAATGAAAGATAAAGCACTAACCAATGGTAAAAGAAACACTAACATTGTAAGAAGCACCAAACTGGACAATGCCAACGATGAAAAAAGTACTACTGGTAATGCAAACGAGAAAAAGAATAAGCATAAGCCTAAAAAAAAAATACTGTATACAAAAAAAAAAAAGGAAAAAAATACTTATACTATATATAGATTTGATTGTGTAATGGTAGTAATTATCACTACCAGTTATTTTGATTATATCTCAAAATAATAATAGTATTTTACAAAAAAAAAGTAGTGTTATTTGTATATCAGCAAATTTATAGTAGTGCAATCTTTCGAAAGATCTTGCGAACCTGCAAAATCTTTCAAAAGATTTCGTATATATGCAATATATTTCAAATTATTTCACAATGTATTTTGAAATATTTCAGTTATTGAAATATTTCTGAAATATTTCAAAAGTGAATTCGAAATATTTTTCAAAATATTTTTTTGAGGACTGGTTAGATCAGTAGATATGTAACCTGGATCATACCAAGGACACATTGGACTATATTTTCGAAATACTTCAAAATTTTGTATAATATATCAAAATTAATCTACAAATCTGTATTACAAGATCAGATTAGATTTTTTGTTTATAAATTAGATTTTCTATTTAGTTTTATGTTTCATTTTGTTTTTTTTTTGTTTTCATTTTGTTTTTTTTTGTTTTCACTTTTTTTGCTTTCAATTTGTTTTTTTTATTTATTTTTATTTTTTTCACAATTTACAAGAACACTACTAGCCTTTGCAAGAAAACCAACAACTTTTCAGCACTTTGCAAAAGCACTAACTTGACTTTGCATGCCAACTCAGACTTCTAACACTTTGCAAGAACACACAACTGATTTCACTAGCAATTTTTAATTTTCAAGAATGCAAATTTTCACAAGTTTTCACAAGTTTTTGCAAGTTTTCGCACATTTTCGCAAATTTTTGCAAGGTTTTGCTTTATTTATTTTTTGTTTTATGTTTTATGGTTTTGTTTTTTTGTTTTATTTTTAAAATTTTTTTGATTAATTTATTTTATTCTGGTACTTTGCAAGAACAGAACTCTTATGTCCTGGTATTTTGCAAGAAAACCAACCTAGATTTTTTCAGCACTTTGCAACTTTTTTGGCATTTTGCAAGAACATTTATCTAGCTTTCGCAATTTCTGAATTTGCAAAAATATGAACTCTTACTTCAGAGAAATAAAGATTTGGGGCTTTGTTTATTTTTTTTTATTAGTTTGCTTATATTTTTTGGTTTTTGTTTAATATATTTTTTTAATTTTTTTAATTTATTTATTCTGGACTTCTTCACTTGTGAATACTTGCAAATATGTGCGAAAACTTGAGAAAACTTGTGCTTTTTTTTTATTTTTTTTTTACTTTTTTACTATTTTTAAAAATATTTAGAAAAAGAGAGCAAAATGATGATTATAGCCAAAACAAAAAAAATAGCCAAAGCAAAGACAATAGAAACAAAGAAGCAAAGATAATAGCTAACTGCGAGGGTGAGCGAAAATTAGCAAAAACTTGTGAATACTTGTGAATACTTGTAAATACTTGTGAATACTTGCGAATACTTGTGAAAACTTACAAAAACTTGTATTCTTTTTTTTTATTATTTACTATTTTTAGAAAGTATTTAGAAAAAGAAAGCAAAACGAAGGTTATAGCCAAAACAAAAGAAATAGCCAAAGTGAAGACAATAGAAAACAAAAAAGCGAAGATAATAGCTAACTGCAGGGATGAGTGAAAATAAGCATATAGGGCTAGTTTTTTGTATATAGTATTAGAATTAGATGTGATGAAGTGTGAAAGTAGTTTAATAATGTAAAAATAATACTGTATAATAATATAATATATAATAAAATACGTAATATAAATTAAAAATGTATATTTAATAAATGTAAAATATAATATATAATAATAATAAATAAATATAAAATTTGATATTAAATGCGAAAAATTTAAAAAAATTTTAAAAATATGCGAAATATTGTGAAATATTGTAAAAAACTGCAGATTTATGCAAATTTTACCTCCTGCGACCCCTGAAATAAAATAATTAAATAGAGGTTTGCATTGTTTTATTTGGCCTATTTCGCAATATTTTGCAATATATTTCACAATATTTTGCAATATATTTCAAAATATTTTGAAAGAAATGCATACCGAAATTTTTTGAAAGATTGCGATTATTTTAAAAGATTTCACGTAAATTGCAATTCTTTCAAAAGATTTCGGCATGCAAGTTCTTTCGAAAAATTTCGTATAATTATTTTGCTGATGAATACGGTAATTATAAAGAGGTATGACTTTATAAAAGTACCTCTATATAAGCACAAATTATAATTAATATAAAAAAAAGTAATTTAATAAAAGTATTTTAAAAATTTTATATATAATCATAGAAGTATCATAGATAGTTGCTATATAGTAAAGTTACAAATTTACTAATTAAATCAACTTTTATGCAATAATTAAAGTTGTTCAGAAGAATAAAATACATCTATTTTAAAATTTTCATACAAATTAGATAATATTTTATTAGTACAAATTTTTATTTTATATATCTATGGATATAGTTAAAAAATTTGTAACTTTTTTTTGTATAAACTATATAAACATAAAATAAACAACTTATCAATGAAATATCAACTGATTTACATAAAAAGTTTAGAGTAAATGCAATTTGTTCTTTTAAATAATATTTATTATTGTATAATAATCGATTTGCATAGTATAATTTTGACTTTTGTATATGTTAACGATTAAGAATTGTATATAAAAATTTTTTAAAATTTATATTAAAAAATTTTTATATATAATCATTGATTATTGCTATATATAAAAGTCAAAATAATAGCAAATCAATTATTATGCAATAATAAACATTATTTGGGGTGCAGGCAATAGAAACAGCTCTTTTTTACAATTTTTTGAAAAATGAGCTTTTATTAAATTCATATAAATTTAGACATGACTACATTTTTCTATTATAAATAAAAGTCAATTTGCATAATAAAAAATCAAGATAATGTAAAAAAAATTATACAAGGCTGTATAGGGCCAACATATTATGATATTACCCAATATTCACCTGTTAGCTTTAACCAATCAAAAACATGAAATTTGATTAATCCCGAATCAGTCCGAAAATTAAAACAAATGATTAAACTCAATTAACTCAAAATAAAATACTGTATATGTAAAAAAGGGCTGTTTCTATTGCCTGCACCCCATTTAGGTAAACAAATTGCATTTACTCTAAAATTTTTATATAAATTAATTAACATTTTATTGATAAGTTGTTTATTTTACATTTATACAGTTTATGCAAAAAAAAAGTTACAAATTTTTTAGCTATATCTGTAGATATGTAAAATAAAATTTTGTACTAATTAAATGTTATCCGATTTGTATGAAAATTTTAGAATAAGTGTATTTTATTCTTTTGAACAACTTTAATTATTGCTTAAAAGTTGATTTAATTAGTAAATTTGTGACTTTACTATATAGCAACTATCTATGATCATATATAAATATGCTTGTGAAAAGGCAATTTTTTTACTAAAATCATTCAACAAATTCTAAAAAAAATGTGATAGTGATTATAGCATAATTGTAACAATATAGAGGTGTTTTTATATTAAAAAAATGGTATAATATTTTGTTATGATTATCTAGAGTTAGTGACTATATAGAGAGTGATTATATGGAGGGATGACTGTAGTATCAAAACATTTTGTTGTAAACATTGTTTAACTCCATAAGTCATGTCCAGGACTATAAAATTGTACCTTTTACCAGTGAATTTCCAAGCATTTGCTCTTTAGGTAACTTTCCCACATACTTGTTAATTTATTAATTTATCAACTAAAAAATACATTAATCAATAGATTACAACTGCTAATTTGAACACTTGCGCCAAATTTAAAAAACAATATGTGCAGAAGATAAATTTCAGGCTATATATTTACAAATTGACTTCTATAAATCTAATAGTATTTACAAACTACTAAAAAAAATGCTATATTCTAAATGCTAATGTAAAGACCCTCACAATAATTGTGCAATCACTACTGACGCTAGTATTGGCACATAACCAGGTCATAACAGGTCATATTAGCAAGTTTATATGACTATTGTTATATGATTTCATTAATTAAACCTGGTAATATAATTTGTTACAATTTTGTCATTATGACCTAAGTAATTGAACTTAGTGAAATGATCTGTTTTGATCTATTATATAACTTTATTGTGATATGACCTGTTATGACCAGTCATAACAGGTCATATCACAATAAAGTCATATAACAGGTCAAAACAGGTCATTTCACTAAGTTCAATTACTTAGATCATAATGACAAAGTTGTAACAAATTATATTACCAGGTTTAATTAATGAAATCATATAACTATAGTCATATAATTTTGCTAATTAAACTTTGATATGACCTGTTATGACCTGGCCACGTGCCAACACTGCTACTGACCATGAACGAGTTCGTCGACTTTCCGTATTCGAATTCATGTACTTGGCTCCACCTTCTCAACTTTCCGTAGAGACAGCATTTTCCAGTCCTTATGTGCCCTTTCTCGCACATAGAAGCCATGGCCAACCCATTTTATACTTACAGTCACATCCTTGTTCCACTGTGAAGGTATAGGTTATAGTTTCGTTTTTCCCTTTTTGTTCGAGTGACTAAGTATAACTAACCTTTTTTTTTTTCTTTTTTCGTATGTTGTTATATACTTGGTGCCGGACCCCGAATTTATTAATGTTATCTGATCAATCAATCAATCATTCGATACATAACCTGTGACTCGATCCTCGGCACACGTGATCGGGAGTCCAAACCTTTCATCATACCTTTCATCATTATTCTCCGTACTTCATATCTCGAGGCCAATTTTTGCAGTAGAACCGATTGTGGCCGTGGCAATTATTAAAGTATTTATCTTTCTAGTCTGTTTTATATTGTTTTTTATGTCAAAAAACTTAATTTAGCGAGGAGAGTTAAATTTTTTAATAATTTAATATTGAAAAATGATTTTCATTTCATGTAACGTAAAATAATTAAAAAACTGTTATAATTAACCGTCTACATATAGGTTTGATTTAATTAGTTGACCGACCACCCCAATGTTCCACTAGTGTGCCGGATGTTTGACAATAAATGAAGATCTTACCTTTAGTGATGCCTGACGAAATGACGAAACCTGACGAAACCATAAGTTTCGTCTATGACGAAACTTGACGAAACTTATGGTTTCGTCAGGTTTCGTCATTTCGTCAGGCATCACTACTTACCTTACATTTATATCCTTTTCCACTCTGATTCAACACTTAACATTAAAATTTCCATAACGTGCCTCATCTCTGTAGATTTTGATAAGCGAATGCCTTGCGTTCATTCTTGTCCACTCCCGACTTTCTCATCATAACAACGTCCAGCAATGCATATTCCACTAGCGTCATCCATCTCTGATCATAAATGAATGCCTTATGTTTTTCTTTTTCAACTCCAACTTCAGCTGCAAATCGTAAATACTTCAATAGTGCTTTCCATCTCTCCAGTTTAATAATCAACGAATGCCTTATTTTCTCATCCTTTTCAACTCCAATTCCAGTTGATCTCTGTGATTTTTTGATCACAAATGAATACCTTATTTTCATCCAGTAGTCAATCACAAATATTTCACTGGCCTGTCTTTGCCGATTTTTGCCCTACTTTTCGTCTTAAATTTCATTTTTAACAGTTGCCAAAACGAATATTTCACTATTTCTGCTGATTTAAGATGATAGGCAAGTAAGTTACACCAGACCGCTAGCTAATATAAACTAATCTACTAATTCTAAACGCTGCTAATAAACACAAACAGTATAAAGCCACCATAGAAAATTATCCAGAAGCATCGTAAAACTCGAATGAAGTCTACCATTAACGCGTAATAAATGCCGTAGAAGCACACTATAAACAACATAGAAAAACCTAAAAGGCATTAATGCATATAATGGTGCTAAACGAGGAACAACGAAATCGAAATCTACACTTACCAACGAACGGCTCCACAAACGACACCCTCAAACGACGACACCTGTGAACGACGACGGTAACGAAGAAAAAATACCAAGCAAAAAAAATAAAAAAACTAGGTAGTGTTGCTGTACTAAAAAGAAAAAAGAAAAAAAAATTAAGTATAAACAAAAAAAAAACGCTTATCTTATAGATCGCAACCTGTGAAGTTTATCATATTTCTATTATAATTATAATTTGGGATTGGGATTTGTCCATATAGGAGTTTAAAAGTTTTAAATATAGATCCCAAATCCCAAATCTCAATAGTTTTGTCAGCAAGTATAGTTAGATGACATGGAGTAGCGTGCATTTTATGGGTTAAGACTCGAGATGCTTCCTCCCTTTGAACGTCTGCTACTCCAACAATTTAACTTTGTTCCGGCTCTTTAAATGAAAATTTATCCACAAAAATAAATATTTCACTTTAAAGTACCAATTCTTATATTTTATTGATAAAATATTTCCTTATTATTACAATAGATTGACTATGGTAAAAAATTTTAACCAAGCAACATTATTTCTTTTTGACATAATTGTCAATCATCAAAAGCCCTCAAAAGATTATAAAAATCTTCATCATTGGAATTCACACTTTCTGCATCACTATCAGATCTAGCAAGTATATCAATATGATGTACTATTCCACGTTCTATGATATTGTCAAGGTCAAATATAGCATCGGACACGAAGTCATTCTTGAAGACGGTATCTGGAAGTTTCCATCCATGATATAATTTCTTGTGTGATCCAGAAACGGTAACTTTATGTCCTTTGGATCG
Organism: Gigaspora rosea; assembly: GCA_003550325.1. NCBI lineage: Eukaryota > Fungi > Glomeromycota > Glomeromycetes > Diversisporales > Gigasporaceae > Gigaspora > Gigaspora rosea. The sequence goes on from QKWP01001440.1 coordinate 51,656, forward strand.
TACAAATTTGATATACAAGTCACATAACCAACAACTTCTCTTGGATACTGCTATAAATTTACTTTCATTGTCCTGATTCATTGCGTTTACCAATACGTTCAATTCCGCATGTAAATATATGGGAATAGATTTTTCTTCGTTCAGTTGCGCATCTACCGGTTCATGACCATATATGCGTCTTAGTCTTTCCTTTATCACTTGGTTTTTCAAACACATTTCCTTGAAATTCTCATATTCTTCTGAATCACGAATATATGTTTGGACAATATTACTCCATGAAGATATATCCTGGTTGGCTTTAATAGGATCCAATAAATGCATATCTATATTAGAAAAAGAGATTTTGTACTTTTGTTGACGTACGCAATTTGTGATATCCGCAAAAGACCCAACATAAGATCCCACATTTTTGATATGTCTAAGAAATTTTTTCGGAATTGTAGGATCCTCTTTTGCTATCTTATAATAATAATCACAACAAACCCTAGATATAGCGTTTGTGTTTTAAATATATCACCATGGATTTCAGTTTTAGCATAATCTAAGAAAGACTTAATATATATTTTTTCCTCATTGCCGGTTACATCTTTCTTAAGTTTGTCCAATCTGTATCTAAACTTAGAATGGCAGTATGCCATTATAGTATGAATTAACTTTTTAATATCAGCTCTCTCAGACGCCTCTTTGAACGTCATGGGAGCATCTTTAGATACATTTATCAGGATTTCTTTAATTTTGTTGACATATTCATAATCTTTTTTAATCCAATCAGTGTTCTTAGCGATGTAAACTTTACACTTGTTGGGTAAAAGTTTCAAGTTTACAGCCACAACTTCTTTGTCTCTCGCTAGTATTGTTGCGAGGTTACAAGAAAATTTATCCTTTTCCGACAGATTAACGTCTTCTTCGACAACAAATTTGATGCTTCCAGCGACACACATTTTACTATAAAATTCTTTCTCTTGGGCCATTTTTGCCTTTGGTTTCATTAAAATTGAGTTTTTTTCATTAGATTTATATATATTTTGACATGATCGATATTTTTCCATTATAAATGAAAGTCGATTTGCGTAAAAGAAAAAGAGAAAACTTAACCTATACCCGGGGGTATAGGATCTTATCCTGTGCCCTGTTTATAAATTAAATTAAATTAAATTAAACTGATCAACATAAAATCGCGTGTTTTGCCCGTTGTCGTTTTCGTGGTACCTATGTTGCTTTCGTCGTCGTTGTGCGGTGTTTTTTTTTTTGCCTTCGTTGTTTTCTTGCAGTGCTTTTGTCACTCTTTTGTGGTGCTTTCATCGTCGTTTGGTGGTGTTTTTGGTCGTCGTTTGGTGGTGCCTTTGGTCATCATTTGGTGCCTTTGGTCGTCGTTTTGTGGTGCCTTTGGTCGTCATTTTGTGGTACTTACGATGTAGTTTGGTGGTGTTTTGGGTCGTAGTTTGGTGGTGCTTTTGGTTGTAGTTTGGTGGAGGCTTTTGTTGGTGCTTTTCGTCATCGTTGTTGGTGCTTAGATCATTGTTTGGTGGTGCTTTTGATCGTTGTTAGGTGGTGCTTTTGGTTGTTTAGTGGTGCTTTACGTTGTTTGGTGCTTTTGGTTGTAGATTGGTGGTGCTTTGATCATCATTTGTTGGTGTTCTTGGTCATTATTTGGTGGTACTTTTATTGTTGCTTGGTGGTGGTTTTAATTGTTGTCTTTTAGTCATTTGTCTTGTTATGCTTTTTGTTATGATTTTTTTTTATCTTTATTTTTGTTTTTTTTGTACTTTTTGCTACTTGTATTTTTTTTAATAAAAAATTATCTTTAATAATATAGTATTTATTAGTTTTTTTTTTGTAGTTTTTGCTACTTTTATTTTTTTTAATAAAACATTATCTTTAATAATACAGTATATATTTTTTTTGTACTTTTTGCTACTTGTATTTTTTTTTAACAAAAAATTATCTTTAATAATACAGTAAAAATTTTTTTTGTACTTTTCACTACTGGTACTTGTATTTTTTTTACATATGGGCCGATTTGTCTCACCATATGGATCTTTTGGTGAGGTTTTCGAATAAGATCTTCAAAATTGTACCAATCAAATTAATATTGATTGTGATTATTGCGAATTTATCTTACATTAAAAATAGATCCCATGATGAAATGATATTTTTAACCAATCACAAACTATTGTTTCGAAAAAGTTTCTTGAAATCGCCAGGTTGGGAATTTGTTGGGAATTTGTTTTTCGCGAAATTAACTCCACAACAATTAAAAGGTAGTTAGCTAAATGATAGGTATAACACTTTGCAAGGTGTCTAGAGCATTAGCAAAATTTTATATCCTCTTTTTCATCTTGTTGTCTTTGTTATCTTTGTATTTTTTTTATTTATACTTGATTTAAACGTTTAGGTTGTCTTAGTATATTAATCTTTGGGAATTGGTGTTCGGTGAAATTACAGTAAGTAAATATAATAACTATAGACATGATATTTTTTTACCATATTTTTCGTCTTTATATACATTTCTTAATACTTTTATGCTTACAAATATTGTTATTTTATTTAAAATGTTTAGGTCATTCGTGTACAAAATTTTTGTCATTCGTGTACAAACCTTTTACTTGTATCAAACACGGGGATCATTGTTATTTTGAATAAAAAGATTCTTTATAAGATGTTTTGAAAGTGTTCTTTAAAGTTTTATCTTAAAATTATGTTCCAGAAAATTATTTATTGCAGTATGAAATGGTATTTTGAAATATTCGCTACGAAGTAAAAGTTTTCAAAATCATTAGTAAGTAAAGTCTTCCAAAATAAATTTTTTTTTAAAATTTTGAATTTTTCTATCATATCGCAATCTTTCATGTGATTAATTCTCGTACCTGTATTGCCACGAAATAACAACCATGGGCGTTATTTCGAGGTTCGGCCTGAATTAAGCTTAATTTAGGCCGAAATTCATAATTTAACCCCTGCGCGTTATTTCGCGGTAATATAGTAATATCTGTTTATCCGTTATCTGATATCAAATATTAGATATGTGTACAAGTTGTGTACACGTGGCCCATATGATATATAATCGACAATCAACAGGTGATATAAACGAAGTGAGACAAATCGGCCCATATGAATAAAAAATTATCTTTAATTGGACCAATCATATTTAGGCATACAGGCATAGGGTAAGAGTCTATACCCTAGGTACAGAATAAGAATACTCAAGAAAAGTTGCATGAGTCTGCATTAGACGACAATAGTAGCTCACCTACAAAAAGTTTTCTAGCCATGTGACTTTTTTATAGCACAAACCAATCAAATTTTGAGATCAGATGTAATATGAAAATAAAAACAATCAAAACAATCAAATAAAGTGAAAGAATTAAAGTAATAAATAAAGTAGTTAGGGTTTGGGCTAGATATTTGGTTAAGGGTAGAGTATATGTAGATCAATTTTCATATGATCTTGATAGCAAAAATTTTTTTCTTTTTAAAATTAAAGAAAATTTTATTAAGTAAGTTATTTTAAAATTTATTATAAAAATTGTAGAGTGAAGCATGCAACTGGCAGCTGTTATTTAGGGATACAGTTAACTGAGTATCTGCTAATAGCCTTAGAGTTTGTCATTCACCACAACGGCACTTTGTCATTTAGAGGTAAAGTTCATAGACTACCTGTCAACAAGCTTAGAGTTTATCACTTACTACACATTGAGAAATCTTTGGTAGCTCTCTGATGGATATTGGACTATATAGAAAGAACCACTATCTTTACTACAGTTACAAGTGAACTTTTTTGATATTGTTGGTTCGTAAAGAATTTTCAAAAAGTGGGTGATTTGGCATACTCCCTCCAAAAGATCTGCAGTGTTTACTACTTCCAAAAAGGAAAGGCACCTACCGTATTGGATACAATCATCTTGAGTGGCTTGGAAACAAGTAATGTGAAAGAACGTGTGAGACTTATGGGGAAACCACTGGAAGAAGATTCTAGAAGCTCTATATCAAGCAGTCCGAACCATATGACTGCTTTTCATTTAACATACTGCAACCTGGGCCAGTTAGCCGGAACAAGGTTATCGACGTTAATAATTTTTATTATAAAATCTGACAGTTTATTATAAAATAACTTTGTCCAGCTAACGATTAGGGAGCTTCCAGAAATCAGCTGATTCTGGTGGATGGGTGGGTCAGCTGAAGTATCAGGTGTAATTACGGCCAAAATTTCATAATTCCGGCCAAAGTTGCAAAATTATTTTTGACCAAAATTATAGATTTATTAATAATATTTAATAATTAATAACTTTTGAACTACTGGACCAAATTTGATGATTCAACTACCAAAATGATCCTCTCAATGAGAGGGTTCTAGTGGGCCCAAAATCGTTAAAATCCAATCACAGGATCCTGTGATCAGAATAGATTTGTGTTACTATAAAGTTCTATAATTTATTAAATAATTATAACCCATTTAGCAACACAAATTTATTTATTTCAATCACAGGATCCTGTGATCAAAATAAATTTGTGTTGCTATAAATGGGTTATAATTATTTAATAAATTATATAAGAGGATTCTAACAAGCCCAAAATCGTTAAAATCCAATCACAGGATCCTGTGATCAAAATAAATTTGTGTTGCTATAAATGGGTTATAATTATTTAATAAATTATATAACTTTTATAGAACACAAATCTATTCTTATCACAGGATTCTGTGATTGGATTTTAAAGATTTTGGGCTTGTTAGAATCCTCTCATTGTGAGGATCATTTTGGTAGTAAAATTATCAAAATTGGCCCAGTAGATCAGAAGTTATTAGCAATTAAAAATTAATTTTTAATTGTTAATAACTTCTGATCTACTGGGCCAATTTCGATAATTTTACTACCAAAATGATCTTCACAATGAGAGGATTCTAACAAGCCCAACATTGTTAAAATCCAATCACAGGATCCTAAGATCGAAATAAATTTGTGTTACTATAAATAGGTTATAATTATTTAATAAATTATAGAACTTTTATAGTAACACAAATCTATTCTGATCACAGGATCCTGTAATTGGATTTTAACGAATTTGGGCTCGCTAGAATCATCTTGTTGAGAGAATCATTTTGGTAGTTAAATCATCAAATTTGGTCCAGTAGATCAAAAGTTATTTACTATTAAACGTTATATTTAACTTTTTAATAATCGTAAAATCTAATTGGCTAATTGGGTATTAGGTGTGGATGGGTGGGGTAGGGGTGAGGTGGGCTCATAGTAAACAAAAATCGGCTGATTTCTGGAAGCTCCCTTAAATGTAATAGTTGACTATCAGGTAATTTGGTCTTATGCCAGTTATGCGACTTTTTGTAGTGCAAACCAATTGAATTTTAGAATTAGGTGTAATGTAAAAATTATGCTTTTTATAATTTTTCATAAAAAATCACGAATAACTCTGAAGTTTGTCTATGAAATTATCTACTGCGCATTAACAAAAAAAATTCTTTGCACTTTAAGGGTAGAGTATACATAGATCATTTTTCATATGATATGTATAGCAAATCAAGACCTTATATAAAGAATAAAAACATGCCACTAATAAAAATTTTCGAGAACGCAATTAATTTTTTCAAAATCTTATATTTTGTAGATTAAAATACACTCTTACTAAAGATATAAATTTTAATAAACAAATTATTTTAAAAAAGTATACTTGTATATATTATAAAGTTTGCCGCGGTGGCTTCAAATTTGCCGCGGTGCACAAATTGTTAATTTTGATTGGTTAGATCATATGATCATCATATGATTTTTGTAAACAAAAGAACAATACCCAATCTTTAACTATATGCTTCTTAGTGAATATTGAACCAATATTAATGATTTTACTACCATTAGAATCGCAAATACCTACTTTACAATTTTTATTTTTTTTCATTTTTTCTTTTCATTTTTTCTTTTCTCATTTATTAAGTTGATAATTTATTACATGCAGAAGAGAAGTTAAAATAATATATTACAACTTTATAAGAAAAAGAAAACTCAGGCTTCATGATGGCCTTCCGCTACCATCAATCTTTACCCGAGGCCTAAGGGAGCTTCCAGAAATCAGCTGATTTTAGTTTACTATGAGCCTACCCCCACCCACCCACACCTGATACCCCAATTAGCCAATCAGATTTTATAATTATTAAAAAGTTAAATATAACATTTAATAGTAAATAACTTTTGATCTACTGAACCAAATTTGATGATTTAACTACCAAAATGATCCTCTCAACAAGAGAATTCTAGCGAGCCCAAAATTTTAAACTCTAATCACAGGATCCTGTGATCGGAATAGATTTGTGTTACTATAAAAGTTCTATAATTTATTAAATAATTATAACCCATTTATAGTAACACAAATTTATTTCGATCTTAGGATCCTGTGATTAGATTTTAACGATTTCGGGCTTGTTAGAATCCTCTCATTGAGAGGATCATTTTGGTAGTAAAATCATCAAAATTGGCCTAGTAGATCAGAAGTTATTAACAATTAAATTTTTAATATTTAATTGTTAATAACTTTTGATCTACTGGGCCGATTTCGATGATTTTACTACCAAAATGATCCACTCAATGAGAGGATTCTAACAAGCCCAAAATCGTTAAAGTCCAATCACAGGATCCTAAGATCAAAATAAATTTGTGTTACTATAAATGGGTTATGATTATTTAATAAATTATAGAACTTTTATAGTAACACAAATCTATTATGATCACAGGATCCTGTGATTGGATTTTAACAATTTTGGGCTCTGGTAGTTGAATCATCAAATTTGGTCCAGTAGATCAAAAGGTATTAATTATTAAATATTATGAATAAATCTATAATTTTGGTCAAAATAATTTTGCAACTTTGGCTGGAATTATGAAATTTTGGCCGGAATTACACCTGATACTTCAGCTGACCCACCCACCCACCCAGAAATCAGCTGATTTCTGGAAGCTCCCTAATGGTTTATCAAAAAAAGACCCTAAAAATCAAATTGGTGGATATGTGTATAAATATATCCTACACATATTGGTCACATATCATGTATATATAATATATATCAGGTACCCGATATTATACTGATGTGTATAATTTTGACCTGTATGTACAAATAGCAATTATCTTTTAAATAATAGTATAACAAATACAAATTATAAAAAACCTATTATTAACATTATTCAAAAATTTAATATAGATCCTTTAGTTTTTAATAAGATTTTTAAACATTTTTTGAAATTGCAAACCAAAAATTTGATAATCATTTTTTATATTATCTTTACAATTTATTTTTAAAGCTTGGATTTTGATCACTATTTCTCAATTATCGATTAACAATTGTGACATTTCAAAATATGCAAAATAAATTTCTAAATATTTTAGTTGCTTTAAATTTAGCTAGTGAAAATTACAATAATTTAAACACTTTTTGAAAAAAAGTATCAACTTTTTTTTTTTTAATTTCAATCACGATAGATTATATTAGATTACCTATTTCTTTATATAGTACTAATTATAGTTTTTCAGCATATGGGGGCTCGTCAGTAGAAAGGGGGTAGAAAGTTTCTGAAGTAAAAGTTTTTTAGACTTTGAACTAAAATATCTCAATAACTACTAAACTAAATTTAATAATTTTTTTTTTATTTTAATTATATATAGTTATAAAATTAAAATAAAAAAAAATTTATTTAATTTGATATTGTAGTTATTGAACTATTTTAATTTAAAATTTAAAAAAAAAGTGGTAAAAACTTTTTACCCCTTTTCTACTGACGAGCCCCCATATAAAAGATTTTATAAGACAAATGATATAATTTAAGTGAAGAATCTTTAGAGATTCTCACTAATATGCATTTTAATAATAATAAATAAATTTAAAGATTTTGTATAACAAAAGATTTTTACGGGTCTCTGCCCAGTAATATATTCATGATCATCATATCACATGATTAGTCATTCGGGCGATATTACATTTTCTCGTTTAAAATTTAATTATTAAAATATATCGAGATGATAAATATTATATGATGAAACCATACTTAATAATACAAGCGTTGTTAGTAACAACGCTGTAAAGCCATCATTAATGACAAATATATTACTAAAATATGATAATTAAATTCACTTATTAATATTGTTCCTAAAATCCAAATACTAGCAACAGATACTAATAAGTGTTAATTAAATTTTCATATTGTAGTAATATATTTGCCGTTAATGACGGCTTTACAGTATTTAGGCCACTGCAAAAATTAGACATAGTCTTTTATAGGTAAATAACATATTAGCATAATTGTTAATAATTAAATCGTAAATGAAAAGTTAATTATTTACCACACTTGACGCTGTTCCCGTTTCACGTAATGATATAATTGCTGATTCTCTACACAAATTCTTTAAATCTGCACCTGTATATAACTCTGTCTTTTAAGGTCAAATGATATTTAATTCATATTCTAAAAAATTTTTTTTTATTTTTAGACAATGCTGTTATAATCGAAATTTACCTGCTTAGCAATCAAATTTAGATCAACGTCATCACTTAAAGGCATATTTGAAGTATAAATTTTCAAGATTTGCTTTCGAGCAGAAAGATCTGGCGGTGGAACCTAGTATCATAATATAGATAATAGTATTTAAAACAGTTCATATTTTTTAAAAGCCGTTTAATTAAAATGAAACATACGTATATTAGCTTATCAAATCTACCAGGCCTTAAGAGAGCCGCATCAAGCATATCCGGCCTGTTTGTTGCACCCTTAAATTGTTAAAACATTCTTGTATTAATTACTAATTACAAAATTATGTGACAAGCATTTCAATAAAAATAAACCTACAACGACAAGTACTGATGTGGTAACTTCAATACCATCCATTTCATTCAATAACATTGATAAAATACGTTCCTGGACGCTGTCATTATTACCACTACTTTCAAACGATCTTTTACCAACAATCGCATCAATTTCGTCAAAAAATATTATAGAAGGAGATGTAGAACGTGCACGTTGAAATGTTGTTCGAACTATTGTATGTGATATTAAATTTAAACAGAATTTTATTATTGATCCGAAAGAATTCGATGTCAACTTACTAATTTGTTCTGAGTCGCCCACATAAGGAGAATATAATTGAGCTCCATTGATAGAAAGGAAAGTAGCTCCAGAAGTTGAAGCTATTACCTGAAATTATATATGACATACTAAATCATAGAAATAAAGATATCATTATTTGAATTATCGTCAATTTCCTACCTTAGCCAGAGTCGTTTTACTGCAGCCAGGTGGACCATACAATAATATTCCGTTTGGGGGTTTTAAACCTAATCTTTCAAATGTATGACGATATTTTATGGGCCATTCGACCGCCTGTCTTAATTTCTATTCAAAGCGTTAAAATTCATATGGTTATTAATTAAATAAAGATATGCTTTAATATTTAATGTCACAGATGATCGTGAAATCGGATGATGATGAAATTTGGGGTCTCAATTTGAAAATATAAGCCCTACCAAAATCCACCTAAAAAAAATCAACCATTAAAAAACAAGCCGACAAAAAAGGTCCAAAATATCGTACATAAAATGGATCCAAATTTCACCAACATCCAATTTCGCGATCATCGTGACACTTAATATTAACCTTTTTTACATCCTCTAAACCTCCAATGTCATCCCAATTTATCTTTCCAACATTAACATGATACCCGCGTCGTAGGGATGGTACGACACGTAACATTGCTCCTGTAAAGTCATTCATCGTTATCTTTGGTACTAAACTTTAAATTAAAATATCAATTAATTTATTTAATAACATATAATTGTTTAGGTTATAAAACCTTGATCATACTTTACAAGTTCATTCTTCCCAAGTGCTGCTTGTCGATGAACGGCATTCATCGCTGCTTCTCGGCATAGAGAGGCCAAGTCAGCACCCACATATCCATTTGTAACGGAAGCCAATTTGACTAGAACATCGTACGAGCGTAAGCATCAATATGTAAAAAACAAATAAGTATGTTAATAGTATCATACCTAAATCAACATCATCATCTAGAGGCATTTTAAATGTTTGTGATTTCAGGATTTCAAGACGTGATTGTTCTGAAGGAACATCCACAGCTATTTCACGATCAAACCTATTGAAAATTTAATCAATAAAAATTGGAAATGATTATAATAAACTAAATTTACCCTTGACTAACATAATTTACAAACTAACATATCGAAAAAATCGCATTATCTCATACCTACCAGGTCTTCTTAATGCCGGATCGATGGCGTTAGGTCGGTTAGTTGCCGCGATAACAACTAACCTACCACGGGATTCTATACCGTCCATTAATGTCAAAAGTTGTGCGATAACGCGTGACTCATGGAATTGAGTTTCAGTTCTGCGTGACGCCAATGCATCCTATAAAATATTCAGCGATATGTTTTTTAACAAAAAAAAAAAAAAAAGAAACGAATCATCAATTAATTTAACATTTAAACATACCAATTCATCAATAAATAGAATTACTGGACAATTTTCTTTAATAGTCAAATCCTTTGCTTGGGAAAATGCATTACGCAATCTTCTCTCGCTTTCACCAAAAAAAGGTCCAAAAATATCAGGCCCATTAACAGTGATCTATGAAATGCAACGATATCTTAGGGGGATAACTGAAAGTGGAACAAATTTATTGAAAGTGTAACAAAAATTATAGAAAGTGTACCATTTTTGCACCACAAGTTTTGGAGATTTGATTAACAAGAAATGTTTTTCCAACACCAGGAGGACCGTACAGCAAAATTCCTGATGTAAAAAGTATAAAATTAACTTTTTGAACAATATATTTCATAGTCGATGCTAATTTTGGTTGATGCTGAAATCTGGACTTACTTTCACATACGATTTTTAAAATTCTTTTTTTTTTAATTTTTTTTTTGGGGGGGATTTAGGCTAATATTTAGGTTAGAGATGTTAACAAAAGAGTATAAATAAATTTTGGTAAGATTTATATTTCAGCATCAGCCAAGATTAGCATCAGCTGTGACAAAATGTATCATATAAAAGAAGTATTAAGATTATAAAAACCTTTCGGACACTCGATATTTAATTGTTGAATTAAATCTCGATATATTAATGGATAACTAATGACTTCATAAAGCGCTTCATAAGCGTCATGAAGACCTGGAACAGATTTGGGAATTTTTTCTTCCAATGTAGTAGAACATAACAATGATGAGATTTTATCAATATCATCCACATTATTCTGAAATGAATCGTCGGTAATGTGAATGCATGTATCATTGGTAAAAAGTTGGTTTGAGTTTGATGGATTTGTTTCATGAATCTTATGATAAAAAGAAAAATAAATTGGATATAAGTGAACGTAAGTGATTTTAAGTGATTATATATAATGAAATAAAAATAAAGGCCAAGAGTTTAAAAATTTAAATACCACAATTTCCAAGCGGCGTCTTTCGTCGAATATTGAGCATCCTTTACATATTACCATATCGTTTAAGATACTTTTAATTGTCTAAAAACAAATCATTACATATTAATCTATTTGTTGAAATATATAATTTATTACATTGATCAAACTTTTAATTAAAAACCAACCAAATGCTTAATAGTCTCGGGACCATTTTCCCATACGAATCCAAAATCATCAAATTGCTTTTTTTCTTTATTATCATCATTAGCATATCTAAATCTTATGAACAATGTCACGTTGATTGATGCTTGTATAGGAGTTTTCAGATGAACCAATGAACCTAATATTCATTTATTACAATTAAGTCTAAATGTCCTTGTTATTTTAGAATAAGCGATAACTTACATGGATGATTATACATTGAAATAGAAGAAAAAGCATTTTGACTTATTAAATTGTCAGCTTGAATAATATTATCCGGCAAATTGGCCTCCCATATACGACAAAATAATGACTAAAAAAAAAATGATAATTTTTTTATATAAAATTTAAAGAAAACTTTTTTTTTATATATCAACTTACCATATTGTCTGAATCAAGACGAACCCATTGACCAGCTTTAATTTTTCTTTTTTCCAAAACAGCATTTGATACTCTACAACGCGCTTTTCCAATATCATCAGGAATTGGTGGTAGTAAAATCAACTCTTGTGACATCTTTTTTAGATCAAATCGAAAATGGAAGATCCATTTGATTTGATTGTCGATCATAGTAACGATCGATCATAATAATATAAGTTATAATAATATGAACGATATATGATTTAAATCGTTAACGAATCTGATTATGTCCGATTAATTTGCCAGAAGTAAATATAAAAGTTCAACCGTTTGCTATACAAATTTATGACTTGCTATAATAAAATTATAAAGAAATTGATTTTTCGATGCTATTTGCTTCTGTTTAATTTCATAGGAAGAAATTCGTTTGATTGGCGCGTAGATCAATTACCCGGTGTCATGCTCGAATGTTTTAGGGTACGGCTGGGTGATTGAAACCTCAAACGAGGGATTGAATCCCCAAATTAGGTGATTATCTCCAATCGACTCATCTTTCTCTGGCAATGATGAAATGACTATTTTCAATGAAATTATAAGGGCTATCGACCAGTGATTGAAACCCCAATTAAGTGATCGAAACCCTCATCGGGTGATAACATCTTTAATCAAGTGATTCAAGCTGCAATATGAAATAGAAAAATATAAATAGGTTTGGTTTCGACTAGCGAAAACCATAATTATCACTCGTAGCTATTTGCATAATTAGTTGAGTGTAATTCGATGTATTAAATTTTATTGAAATAAAGGAAAAACTATTAGTCTGTAACTAAATCTCCATAAATTCACAATCACGTGTTTCAAGCCTTATACTTTCTACTTCACCTGACTTTGTTCACGATCGACCTAAACCGGCCCAATTTACTCAAGCTCTCCCAACCGATCGTAAACGGTAATTTATTTATATCAGATATTGATATGGTACTTTTTGAGAACGTGACGTTTCATGCAAAACATCGCTGATGCAGGTAGTTTCGGTGTCACTTATATGAACCGTGGCCTGACTTTAACATCTTGTACTTTCTGTTAATAGCTATTGTTTCATATTTGACAACGTGTCAGGGAAAACCTTACAATAATTTTCTAATCAACAACAAACAAAATAATCACAAAAATAATCCACAAACCTAAAGACTTAGAAGACAAAATATGCCTATCGTTTATTGGACCATACATGGAGGTAACCGGAAGCGTTTTTGTTTAAAACTACCCGTTTAAATAAACTTTTATTATTAAAGTACTTTTTGAGAACGTGACGTTTCACTAACAAAAATTCACCACAAACATCATTAATAGCTTTAGAAGAACACCTCCGTTTACAGTGCAAAATAATCGGAGGCGTTTTTTCTAAAAATACCCGAGTATGTTAGCAATCTTTCCTGACGCATCCGAAAATGTAATTTTGAACTATGAAAAACAACTATCCGATGTGGAAGAACTCGATCCAAACGTCCTTAAGCCTATAGTTAGAAAGAGATCCGGGTTTAACACTAGATATGTTCTTTTTTTGCAACTTGTTTGGGGTTTTTAATCGTAAAGAGCTTTGGGTTATAGATTGTATATTGTATTAATAATAAGCTTGAGTTTATTCATAATAAATACCACTTTTACCCACTTTACGAGTATCTACCTATTCTTTAAATATATGAAATTAATTAATTCGTGTATATTTATTAATTTTATGAGTTTATTCATATGTGTTTCTTGTCTGTTAGTATAGTCACGGGTTTTCGTGACGTACCATCCGTGCTTAGTTAATGACTGTCGAGTGAATTGAGCCAGGGTAAAGAAACCGGTTGTTGTGCGCAACGATTGGATAATCCCGAACCGCGGCCTTGCAATAGATTAGATGGTGGCTTTTCTTCACGCGGGTTGTTCACAACCCGCGCACAACCACCAGGAAATTATGTAGGGAATTAATGGGGTTTCACACAGTGGTTTATAGTTCAGAAAATGTATTTAAAAGGCCTCAATTTTTCGTTAATAAAGTTTTCTCAGACCTCGATGCCTTAATGAATTAAAAATAAGAATCGAATTCTCAATCGATTAAAATACAGTTTATTATCTTGTTAATAAAACCCGATTACTATTACTATTCTAATTAACCTTATTATTACCCTTAAGCGTCTATTGTTCCAAAATCCCAACTATTACACCTGAACATTGTCGACGTCATCATTAAAATCGTTATTTGTCTCTTAAACATCTTTATTATTATTCCCGCATTACATCCCTTAAATACATCAATCGCGCCCTATTTGAATCGATCGCACCATACCTTATTAAGTGAATCCTAACTAGAGGTGCAAGCGAATCGTCCCAATGATGTCCCAATGATGTTACGGAGCCGTAACTAGCTGTCGTAACTAGTTACGGGACGATTCTTTTAAAAATTATGCAATTTGATTGGTTAATTATCACATGTGATCATGACGTCCAATCATATTTTTTAAAATCAAAAACGTGATCTACAAAATGATTTACGTAATCAACCAATCAACAAATCAAAAAATTGATATTTTGGACCTCCAATCTAGAACAAAAATTCGGTGGCCCGCACGTTATATGTATACTGCATTCTGATTGGTTCGTTCAGATTAAATCAATAATATTTTTGACCAAATCGATCGATATTATTCCGCGTCCATGCTTAAGATAGACAAATTTAAGCTTTTACTAAAAGCGCCAAATTTAGAATTTTATACTTAATTCGATTGGTCCAAATAATGTAATATAAAAATATAGATTAGTTTTAAAAAAAACTCTTTCAAAAATATATTTGGAAGAAGGGTTTTACTTTTTTTATATACAGTCAACCCTCCATACAATCACCTCCTCTATAATCACGTCAAATAAAAGCCTCTCTCTATATCACATTTTGGTTAAAATAATTTACTGTTACAGTAATTACCGGTATATAAGCACATTTTTAAAAAAGTTCTTAAGTAAAAAACGTGTATATAGTAAGTTAAAACATGAATTAAAATCGGATATCTTAAGTTGTCCCGCACTGTAGAACATTTGCTATCAAGAATCGACAACCAATCAAATGCCAGATCTAGATCGGCGTTTAGCCCTAGTGGTTAGCAGCGATAACAAAATTATCAGCTGGACTTAATGATTTATCTGTAAAATTTTTTGCAAAATTGATCAATTTCGATCCACCGACCATGCCCTGATACGCATCCCGGCCCGGAATTTTGGTGACCCTCCTGTCCGGGACACGGAAATATTTCGATTATTTTTTTAATTTGAGAAATTAGGTGTAACGTGATATACGATTGGTCAATTTTAAAGATCTGCAAACCTTCAATTTTTCCGTAAATTCATTTTTTGAAGGCCAAATCGCAATCACATGACCGGCACAATTTTCGTGTCCCTGTTAATTTCAGAAAACGCGATGTTAAGGGATTCACATGTTCAAATTGCAATAAATGCACGAGAAGCCTCCAATAAACTTCAATATCTAACAGCAGAAAATAGGAGCTTCGCTCTTAATAAAATAAAAACTGTTCTTGAAAACCAAAAATATGACATTTTTAGGGCGAATGAACAAGACAAACAGGTAGTTTCTTGTACTATATTAACGTACTGTAATTTATTTTACACATTACTTTTTCTATCTTTAATAAAAGAATGCAGATCAACTAGTGAGGGCTGGTACACTTTCCGCGTCCTTATTCAAACGACTGGACTTGGAAAGTGGTGACAAATTTGCTACCATGCTTCAAGGAATTTCTGATATAGATCGTTTGCCTGATCCCCTTGAGCAAATCACATATTCGAGTAAACTTGATGAAGGATTGGAATTATATAGGGTCACCTGCCCGGTTGGTGTCTTATTGGTAATTTTTGAAGCAAGACCTGAAGTAGTTGTAAATATTACTGCATTAGCTATAAAATCAGGTAAAGTCTTATGTTATTTAATTATTTATTTTCATTACTTTATGTAATGAATTTTTTAATAATTAAAAGGCAATGCGGTGATCTTAAAGGGTGGAAAAGAATCTATCCTTACGTTAACTGCTCTATCTTCTGCTATTCAAACTGCTCTAAATTATACCGCAATCCCGCCAAATGCCATTCAACTTGTCGAGACGCGAGCAGATATTGATGCTTTACTAGATCTGGATAAATATATTGATTTGGTGATTCCTCGAGGAAGCAATAATTTGGTGAAATATATACAGGGAAGAACAAGGTAAACTATTATGTTGAAAGTATAGATGCTGGTGAAATTAATTTCACCAATTTCACCAATTCACCACCAATTTCACCACCAATTTCACCACCAATTTCACCACCAATTTCACCACCAATTTCACCACCAATTTCACCACCAATTTCACCACCAATTTCACCACCAATTTCACCACCAATTTCACCACCAATTTCACCAATAGTGGTGAAATTATTTCACCAGCATCTATAGATGAAAGGTCATCAATTTGATTTAGAAAATTTATTGGCAGTTTTTTTTTTTTTTTAATTCTAGTATACCAGTTTTGGGTCACGCAGATGGGTTATGTACTGTATATGTTGACGAAGATTCTGATCTCAATAAGGCAATCCGTGTTGTTGTCGATTCAAAAGCAAGTTTAACAAGATTATGATTTCGGTTTATACTTTAGTTTTCTCGTGATTAAACATTATTTAACACAGGTTAATTATCCTGCGGCCTGCAACGCCGCTGAAACCCTTCTTATTAGCCGCTCGATACTCTCTTCGCATCTTTTGCCACTTGTTACCGCTTTACAAAATAACAACGTTTTATTGCACCTTGATAAAGAATCATTCTCTCAACTTCGATCACCTTATGATACTTCTCGAATTCAATTATGTGTTCCTGAAAATTTTGACACTGAATTTCTGGATCTAGAGATGGCTGTAAAAGTGGTTAGTGATGTCGAAGAAGCGATACAACATATAAATTCCCATGGTAGTAAACACACAGACGCTATTGTAACTGAAAATGAACAAACTGCTAAAATCTTTATGCGGGGTGTTGATGCAGCAGGTGTATATTGGAACGCAAGCACTAGATTTGCGGATGGGTTTCGGTATGGATTTGGTGCCGAAGTTGGAGTATGTCTATATTATCTTTATATTTGTCTTTATTGTGAACTATTCTTTTTTGTTAATGTTTTTTTTTAATTAATTTCGGAAATGATACAGGTAAGCACAAACAAAACTCATGCACGTGGTCCTGTCGGCCTTGAAGGACTATTAATCTATAAATACAAGCTTTGTGGAAACGGTCACGTAGTGAATGAATTTGGTGAGGGAAAGAAAAAATATTTGCATGAAAAGATTAATGTCTTTCGGGGCCTTTAATGACAATTTGCAATAATTTCAGTCGAGTATAGATTTGTGTCACGTATAAGTTTTTTTTTATAAACTTCTATATAGAATATCTTGTGACCTGGTGACTGTTCGATATAATCAATCAGTACGCCATAATAACGTCACAATGATATATGTCTAGAATGACGGATTACCAATCAGATTTCAAGATAAGGCATAACGTTACATAATCAGAAAAGTGTTTGTTTTGCCAAAATCAGTTTATTTCTCATAAGGAAACCATCTTTCGTGCTTTAATAAAAAGTTTTTACGATTTTACTATATATATCTTGACCTTAATACAAACTTTAAAAAATTTCAGATGTATGATCGACAACATGCATAACCTGTCACACATGATAAATTATTATCTGATAATCTGATATATGCTGCCGTTATCTGGTTAGAACCTAAAATAATTACATCATGTGTATGTAAACAATCTCACGACCGACAAAATGGTTGAACATTCAAATACTGGTTTTTTCTCAACTCGTTTTATAATAATTTTATTATTTTTTACGTGTATCACCTCGATTATCCTATTTAATTCAGAATTTTGCCACGATTATCTTGCTCAAATTCCTTCTGTTGCAAAATATCTGAAAATGCCTAACCAAGAAGCTCAAACTACTCCTATTAAAGACTTGGAGAATATTACTCTTACAGACCTTAAAGATAACTCCACGTTCAAGGCCAGTGCTCTTTGGCAAGATAGCCCTGCTCTGGTTTTTGTGGGTATATATATTATTAATACATGACATACTAGTTTTTGTTTTTTTTTTTTAATTTTGCTTTAAAACATACGATGTCTGTTTCGTTTTTGTTATGAAGTTCGACGCCCTGGCTGTAATTTATGTCGCGAAGAGTCTGTAAAGTATGCCTCTTATCGAGAACTTATATCAGACAAACTTGTAAGAAGTCATACACTTTCACCCTTTCGTGCACTCATTTTTATCAGGCAAACTCATACAGCATCACTTTATTAGGGAGTTAAAATGGTAGCAATAGTACATGAGAACTTAGACAATGAAGTTGAAGAATTTAATAAAAAATATTGGAATGGCGTATTATATTATGATAAAGAGAAATCGTTCTTCTCTAGTATTGGGTAAGAAAATTATCATAATGATTATGATTTCCATAATATTTTTGACTTTTTTATTTTCTTTTTTAAGAGGCGGTAAAATACAATATGGAGGAATGATGAGCTTTTTAAACCCTTCTGTATGGTTTAATATAAGACAAAACATGAAAACTGTAAGTTTTATTTTGTTATTGCATCCATAATTTCTCCATTTTCAGATTTGAATAAATCTTGACGACATTTAAAATCTTTTGCTAGGGTGTCAGCGGAAATTTCAAGGGAGACGGAACAGTTTTAGGTGGTTTATATATTATTCGTCAAGGTTCGGGAGGTGTAGAATATCAATACCGAGAAAAGATCTGGGGAGATCATGCTCCTTTCGATCAAGTCTTAACTGCCGTGAAAAATGTTTCTACAAAGAAAGATGATCCTGTTGTTGAAAGTGCTTTTCAAGAAACTTTTGATAAAGTAAAGAAAGGTGAAATAGTGTTTAATCGTTCTCTTGACGATAATTCTGGAGCAAGTTGCACGGTTAAAGGGCAATGCGCTTAAATATACAATATCACTTGTTTATTACTGTATAAAAAGTTTATTATGTTTTATCATCCAATAAAATTAAAAAAAATATTATATTGCTTGCTTTATGTTTTTACATCAAGCATTTTTACTAAATTTAGTACACACAAAAAAAATTATTTTAATGGTGCTGTACTAAATTTAGTAGTCTTAAAACTAAAATAAAATAAATATCATTAGCTATTATATGAAATTTATATGATATATAAATGAATATCTAACGACCATTTTGGTAATTAAAAATAATTAAAAATAATTAGTATACATTTAACAATTAGGCACACGCAGGTTTTTTTTAGCAAGAATTTTTAGAGCTTAATCAGATTTGCAGGTCAAATCTTGATAGCACTTCTAAGAAATTCCCGCTCGTATAACTGGCTCTAACCGGTTATAACCTGGCCAAAAATGCATTCGTTACCTTGGTCGTCCATATTTAGTGAAAGAATTATAATTTTTAATTGGCGTATCTATGAAGTCATAAAGGTAGATCATAGATGCGTTCATAGATATAAGCACAAAAAAAAATTCGAATGCAAGTTTTTAAGTAAATAACGGTAAAAATTCTCTGCTGGAATCGTTACAATGCCGAGAATATCGCGCAAGTTAGCTGTTGGAGGGCGGGTAAGCTGTAAAGCAACAGTATTACCACAGGATATAATACAACAACATTTTTAGCAACGTGAAGAAGATTGGAAAAATTTACGTTTAAATGGTACAATCATTAGAGAATTAACTGCAAAAAAGCCCAAACATATCAAGTACGTTTCGATGAAATTGAAAATGTGATTGTGGATGTCCTTGCAGGTAACCTACGATATGAGAAACTAACTATCTCAAATAGAGAAGAAGAAGAACAAGCGGTAACAGAGTCATTATCAGCAATCTGATGATAGTGAAAGTAGTTTGGAAGAAGAAGAAGAGCAGAATACTGATGTAATTGACATATCTCAGTAAACTGGTGGGAGCAACCAGTAACCATTGACCAACATACAATTAACCTAGTATATGATCATGTATGCGAAGTTAATGTTTCATCAATAAGTTTAGCTTCACCATATGAATTATTTTGTTGATTTCTTCCACTTAATTATATTGAGCAGTTCATAATTGACTCTATTAATATACGTTGGCATTAGCCGTATCTTGTGATCCAGTGATCCAAATCGGTTGATTTTGGTACCGTTCGATTCATCTCAACGAGACAAATCTAATGGCACCAAATCAACTGATTTGGATCACTGGATCACAAGGTGGAAGAGGTACTTCGAACTGGGTAAGGGGAGTAACAAAAATCAGGTGATTTTCTAGGGGGTCAAAAAAAGTTGAAATTATATATAAGAACCTGACTATATGTATATTAAAAAATAGGGGGGTAGGCCTCTGATAAAAAATAATCAGGTGATTAATGACACTGCCCTAATTGTAAATATTAATGAATACGTAAGATGGTTAGGTTTATGGGTGTTGATGTCCACTTTTCATTTTGCTGGCCGTCATTTTTATTGGAGAACAAATCCAGAGATTTCACAACCTATAGTACCATTTAATTTTCAACATTGGATGAGTCATTCACGATTTGAACAAATAGTATCTTACCACACTTTAATGATGCCAAATAAATTAGATGCTCCAAATTTTAATAATCCTTTATACTCTGTTTGTAGTTTTATTAATGCATTTAATAGTAATTTGATTGAGCCGTAGGGCCTGGAAATACTTTATGCATTGATGAATCTATGAATTTATGGTTAGGTAAATCCCAGGTCATTATAAAATATTGCGAAAACCACATCCAATTGGACAAAAGTGAAAAACAGTTGCTGATTGTTTTACAAATATTATCATTTAACTGGAACCATGTAAAGATAAGAAAATTGAAAAAAAGCAGTTTATATCGGAATATAGTAATACTGCTGCTTATGTACTTCGATTGACACGACCGTGGTTTGGTAGCAGATGTACTATTGTTGGTAACAGTTGGTTTGGGTCGCCAAAACTTTGCTTACTTTTAATGGAAAATGGTTTGTATAGTATTTTTTATGTTAAGAAAAGGTGCGGATGGCCTCTTAATTACCCTTAGAATATGATTCAAAAACTTGGCAACACATGTGAATTCTATTTTTTAAAAGTTGCAGTTTTTAATAGTATGCATTTAATTGCGGCATCTTTAAAAGATCAAAAACTACAATGAATTATTGCAACTAGTGTTCCGCAAAAGATCCAGGTCCAGTCCGGGTCCGGTCCGGTCTGTATACCAGACCGAATTCGGATCTTTATTAAAATCCACCCAGTCCATTCTGAAACATAAGTTAGCTTTTCTGTTTGGTCAAAAATGTTCATAATGTAGGTAAAAAAAGTGACATAAAAGACGAGCAAAGTTATCAGAAAGATATGAAGGGCAATATTTTTTTCTAGAAAAGTTTTTTTTTAAAGACGGACCGGATCCGGATCCATAACTTGGATCCTGGACCGGATCCGGATCTTTAAAAATACCTGCCCGGTCCAGTTCATGCAGAACACTAATTGCAACAGTATAAGGTGATGAAGTTGAACTTATTTATAGTCAAAGAACGTAATAATTCATTATTAGTTAAATTTGCACAACCAAAAATTTTTTCTAAATACTCCTTTTTAAAGGGCACCGTTGATACTAATAACCAGTATTTTATTTTATTTTATTTTATTCTATTGTATTTTATTTTATTTTATTTTATTTTATTTTATTTTTATTTTATTTTATTTTATTTATTTTATTTTATTTTATTTTATTTGTATACAGGTTCTAATTACTTATTTGGTTATTGTATAAATATATGTTTTTTTTGGTCTTTATTTTCAAGTATTATGAATTAATAATCGTTACCTTGAATTTAATTATAAGCTTTCTCAAAATTTTAATTGGAAATGTATAATAATTTCGATATTTGATCTGAATAAAGATCGAATACTATAAATTAACAGGTTTATAAATTAATTAGTTACATTATAAATCTGTTATCAATATCGACTTTAATATTGTATATTATTATAGCTTTGGTATAATAATATACAATACTACTAGGCTAATGCATAGCATTATTATGTCCGGAGCACATCATATGATGTTCATCATATTACACAAACGTGTTAATATGCATATGTTGGTAACATTAAAGCACAAATATAGTCATGCGTGCGGACAGACAAAAAATTTCCAAATTCCATTTCTGATAAGATTTACATAATATACAGTGGCCTACCATATTATTGTGGACACTTTTTAAAAATTTATACAGAGTTAAATATGTAAGATATTAAGCTAAAAATTAAATTATAATTTCTTTAAATCTATATCTTTTAAATAAAAAAAAATTATAAATTTTTATGCAGTACTTTTCAAGATAATTAAAGTTACACAAATTTGTGCAATGTTACACAAGACCGAAATTAGTAATTTTTACAAATTTGTTATTACAATTTTTATATATTAAAAATTAATATTTTATTAAAATAAAATTACTAATATTAAAAATTATATGTTATTTTAACTTTTTATAAATTTTTTAAAAAATTATTATAGTATTAAATAGTATAAAATAAAATAATTAAAATATTAAATTTAATTAATAAATTACTAAAAATAGTAATTTTATTACAATATATAGTAATTTAATGAATATTTTTTAAAAAAATTTAAAATATTTAAAAATATATATAACTTTTTATGCTAAATAACTTTATTTAAAAATAAAATTAGATTACTTAATAAAAAATTATATTTTATATATGTTAAAGTTAAAAATAGTTATAAATTTATATTATATAATTTTTTTTTAAATATTTCAAGAACTAGTAATTAAAATTTAATAATTTTAGTATCATTAGAATAGTATTATTATAAAGATTTAATAATATAAAAATTATTTGGATATAATGGTTAAATGCTTAAAAATTTAAACTTATGTATTTTTTAATTATAAAAATTACTAATTTCGGTCATGTACAACATTACACAATTTTGTGTAACATTAATTATCTCAAAAAGTACTGCATAGAATTTTTTAAACTTTTTTTTATTTAAAAGATATAGATTTAAAGAATTTATAATTTAATTTTTAGCTTAATATCTTATATATTTAGCTCTGTATAAATTTTTTAAAAGTGTCCACAATAATATGGTAGGCCACTGTATATGCAAGTATATCAAAAAAGTAAAATTTGTCAAGATTTTTACAATTGAAGCACATCAGGAAGGTAATTTTTGTATCACTTTGCATAGACACTTATGGACCATCGCTACGCTCTGGCCAATTATTACTTTTATGGGCCAATATTAATGATGAATTATGAAGTAACTATTAAATATCATTTAAAAATCACTTAATTAGCAATTCACGTAAGAACAGGACAATCTATAAAATTTTATATAATAACAATAAGCAAATTTACTATAACATTTCGAATGTTGGAATCCAGTTTGCCTACAATATAAAGTATTAATATTTTAAATATAATATAAAATTAAATTATATAGGCATAAAAATATGGTATTTGTCTTTCTTTTTATTAAAAGTCCAGTAGAATTTTCTAAAAATAAAAGGTACTTTACTAAGAGCTGAAATTTTGAATTTTAAAAAACCCCGTCTTTTTACTATATAATTTTGGGAAATTGGATTCCATATTACTATTAAAACTATATAAATACTTATCCCTGACTTTTGTCCTGTTCTTATGTGAATTGCTAATTAAAATATTTAAATTTATTTTAATTGATAGATTCATGATAATATGATTTCTTTTCATGATATAAAGCATAAATCAAACTGGGAGATGCATGTGCTTGCTTTTCTACTTGGAATTGCTAAATCCAATGCATTTTTGTCATTTAAAAAATAGCGTAATGGAGCATATGATGTTTCACATTTTGATTTAAACAACAATTGGCTTTTGAAATTCTTAATAAAGATTATCTAAATTTAAGAAAATCATCATCAAATTTATCAGAAAACATTAAGAACACAAACTGAAACATAGTATAAATTATTGTCTATCCCTAAAAGAAAAAAAGAATTTATCTACATGTATTGTAGTATAAGAACAAGATATTACTATGCTTGTAACAATTCAAAGAGAGTGTGTTTTAATTGCTTCAGTGATCATCATTTATAATCTAAATATATCAAAATGAAAAGACAATATAGGCAATTTATATATTTTTCTTTATACTATTTTATTATATCATTTTTGGAGGTATTGATTTTTTTTGTTGTACTAAATTTAGTATAGTAAAATTTTGCACAATGGTGGCATTTTGCAATCATTTTTTACAAAATTTTTATTTGTAAATAGTGCTAAAATTTTACATATAAATAAAGCTATACATAATAAATATTCTATCAAATTTTAGTTATAATTAAACTTGTGGTTGTGTTGTAATTAATTTTTTGTACTGTACTAAATTTAATACAATAGCCAAATGGATACCCATTAAATTAAATATTTAACCAAATTGATATAAATTTTGTCAAAATATATTTGAATATTAGAACTATTCTTTTGTATAATCTTAGTAATACTTAATAATAAAAATTTTATATAGTTCATTCTTAAACTTTGTGCATTTTCTAAAATTTTGCTATACTAAATTTAGTACAGCTTAAAAAAATTATATTGTATAAAAATTTATAATAAAATTAAAAAAATACTAAATTTTTAGATTGTTTTGAATCTGATTTTGATCTTGATATATTTAAAAAAAATAAATAAATAATTTATTAGCTTACATCAGCAAATTTTATATATAGATATATATCGATTACTAACCGGTAAGATATATATCGATAATCAACACCCCTGTCAATTTCTATCGATAATGATAGTAATCAATATATATCCGGTTAATCGATATATATCGAATATGATATCAATTAATAATTATTATATTCACATAATCATGCTTTTTGAACATTTTACAGGTTTTTGCAAGTTTTCGCAATTTAATTATAAATTTTTTTTTATTTATTATTATTATATTATTTTAATTTATTATATATACAAGTTTTCGCTATTTAATATAAAATTTTAGGGGATGGCTAAAGCCAGGTGCGTTTATATATTTTTAATAACTTAATTAAAATTAGGGTAAGGGTTAGTTAGGAGTTAGAGTTAGAGTTTGACTTATAAGTAAAATTGTCTTCCCGACATTTTTTATTAATGCTCTTAGACAGGTTTAGATACTCATTTTTTGTATTTTCAGTGTTTTTCACTTTTTTTCTTTGTTTTTGTCTCATCGGGCTGATCCGTAAAGATCAAATTTACAATTTTGATTGGCTTTATATCATGTGAACGCACCTGGCTTTAGACGACCCCAAAATTTATTTTTTTAATATTATATATATATATATTTTTTTTTTTAGTGTCAAAGTGCCCACTTTGGAGAATGGCTTTTATTCAAGATAAATTAGACCTCGGCACCCTACATGGAGGGAAAGCTGACATTCGTACATTGATGAGAGTACAACTAGCCTCACCTGCAACTTTTGGTTGCCTATTTAAGTAGCCACCCGAAGGTTCTACCCTAGCTGCCATACCTGCAACCCACATACTGGCATTGCCTATTTAAACCCTCTGATCTTCTGCCTCCTGCCGGTCCATTTTGTATCACCGGCACAGCCACCAGCTACTAAACCTGGAGTTCATACTGGATACTAACCGCACCCTTAGGACTAATTAATATTATATTTTAAATATTACATATATTATATGTTATTATTAAAAAAAATGACAAAAAAATAAAATAAATCCAAAAAAAACGAAACCAAAAAAAATTAAAAAAATGAAAAACAAAAAAAAATAAACTATTATATTCTTTATATTCGTTCATATTTGCTTATATTCACTTATATTCGTTTATATTCGCTACTTCTTGCAAAGTGCTAGAAAGTTAGGTTGTTTTCTTGCAAAGTTCTGAAAGAAGTAAAAATAAATAAAATAAAAAAATAAACNAAACCTGAAAAAAAATAAACTATTATATTTCGCTCATATTCGCCTATATTCGATTATATTCATTCATATTCGTGACTTCTTGCAAAGTACCAGAGATGTTAGAATTGGTGTTCTTGTAAAGTGCCAGAAAGTCAATTCGTTTTCTTGCAAAGTTTCGAAAGAAGTAAAGGATAAATAAAATAAAGTTAAAAAAATAAGTAAAAAAAAGAAAACAAACAAAAAACAAAAATGTAGCAAACTAAATAAAAAAATAAACAAAGCTCCAAATTTCCATTTCGAGTTTGTGTTTTTGCAATTTAGAAATCGTCGAAGGTTTTCGCAAAGTGCCAGAATAAAATAAATTAATAAAAATAAAAAAAACAAAAAACATGAAACGAAAAAATAAATAAAACGAAGCCTTGCAAAAACTTGCGAAAACTTGTATTCTTAAACTTTCAAAATTGCTAAAGAAAGTAGTTGTGTATTCTTGCAAAGTGTTGAAAGGCTGAGTTAGCTTGCACTAAGTACCGAAAGTCACTGGATTTCTTGCAAAGTGCTAGTGGTAAAGTGTAGAAATAAAATAAAAAAATTTAAAAAATAAAAAAAAATATAAATAAAAAAACAAAATGAAACTAAATGAAACAAAACGAAACTAAATGAAACTAAACGAAACCAAAAAAAAACAAAAGAAAACCGAAAAACAATGTAAAATTAATAGAAGATCTAAATTATAAACAAAAAAAACAAAGATCTAATCTGATCTTGTGGTACAATCATCAAAAATCAGCGAAACATTTTGAAAATTACGTGTCCTTGATATGATCTAGGTTACAGATCTACTGATCCCAAAATATTTCAAAAGTATTCGAAATATTAAAAAGAAAAAAGAAAGAGAAAAAAAAAAAGAGAAAAAAAAAGAGGAGGAGAAAAAGAGAGAGGGTTTAAAAGGAAGAGAGGGTAAAAATCGTTCAAAAACGCTTTTTTATTTTTATGATCTAGGACACATTACGGATTAGATGGGCATAGGAAATTTTTTAAAAAATTTTTTTTTGTTTTTTTTTTTTTTTACCCGGTGATTCAAAACACTATTTAATCATTAAAGATCTGTTAATTGTTATATATCGTTTCAAATAATTCCGATTATAATCAATTTATAGATATATAACGATTTAATATAAAAAATGGTATATATCGATTTAGATATATATCGATTTTTATCCAGTTAATCGATATATAGCGATATTTTATAATCGATATAAAACGATTAAGTGTTACAAGTCACTCTCGTTATAGTGAACTCTTGTTATAGTGAAGATTGGTCTATAGTAAAGAATTTTTCAGAACAAAACCAAGCATATTAAATATTCACTCGATATAATAAAGTTACATAGTAAACTCTTGATATAAGGTATAGTGAAGATTTTTTTCGATTGGATATAACAAAATGTCACTTGATATAGTGAAGTCGATATCATGTGATATATATTGACCAATCATATGAAGTGAAAATCATCGTGTTCATGCATAATGACGGCACTTTTTGCATATAAAATTAGATTCAGCAGAAATATGTGCATAATGTACTTTTTCGAATGATGAATAATTTTAACTTTTCAAAGACTAATAAACCCTACCATTACTACTATCATTGACTTGCAAAGACTAATAAACCCTACTGTTACTTTAGTTTTACACTTAACATTAAATGAACGTAATCTATAACCTATCCCTTTTTTTAAATTAAACTTTTTTTTATTTAATTAATTATTTATTTACTTAAATGACACTCAATTCTTTATCCTATACCTTTTCTGTCATGAAATCTTTTCGTTGTGATTCAACTTAATACATAATATGAGTGAAACGCACTTATAAAAGGTGCACTTGTGATGAATCGGGTGCAATAAACTTTTAAGTAGTTTAAATTTCTCTCGCTATAGTGAAGATTTATACACTTAATATATAATCTTCACTATATCAAGAGACTTTTGATATAGTGAATCTCTTGATATAGTGAAGAAAATCTCTTAGCCCGATGCCTTCACTATAACGAGAGTGACTTGTATATATCGATTAATATCTATATATAAAATTTCCTGATGTAAACAAAACTGCTAAAGTAATACATGCCTAAAAATGGTTAGATTTTCTGTATATTTATATAGTAAAACATAGTAAAAACATTTTAAAAATTTAGTAAAATTAAATTACTTATAACTTTTTATCTACTAAACCAATTTTAATGATTTTAATATCATTAGAACCAGAAAAATTAGTTTTATACCTTTATTAAATATTTAAAAAATTTTATTAAATAAAAATTTTTTATTTAAAATTTAGTATTTTTTTGCACTTTTAGTAGCAAACAAATTTATAAAAATATAAAAAACTTTAGATAAGTTATTTAATTTTTTAAATATACTAAAATAATATATAAATATATTAGATAAAGTTAATTTAAGTTAATAATACCAATTTTTTAGAGGAAATTCTAGGCATCTCTAGCTAGAGATGCCTAGTTTATATATCTCTGCCACTTGGACCAATCAAAGAACAAGAAAATCACATGATTAAAGCATATGTATTTATCCGATTGCTGATACAGGATCGAACAATCTTACTCTGCATTGCCAGATGCTAACACAAGATCAGATCACCCCCTTAATTTGATCTAATTAAGGTTAGTTTTTTTTTATTTTATTTTGTTGTATATTGTGATTTCAGGCTTCGTCGTTTCGTTGCTATAATTGGTGCCATTTTGGTTATTTTGGGTTGGTATAATTTTAGGCTTCGTTGTCATTGGTGTTCTTGGACTTTACTGTTTTATTGACGTCATTTGCAGGTAATTTTAGGCTAGTAAGTCTTGTTGTGCTTTTGCTTTCTTAGAGTTTTCTTTCTTTTTTTTTTTTGGCTTATTCTTTTTTTTTGCGAATAATAGATTTACTTCGTCATTTCGGTGCTGTTGCTAGTAGTGATTCTGGCTGATCAAAATTTATCGGCTAGGCTAAGCCGATAAATTTTGATTGGCTTAGCTGGCTTAGCTGATTTTCTAATTAGACTATTAGCATGTGAATACTGACTATATAACTCATAGAGCTTTATTAATTAATGTTGCGTTTGCACGTATGGTGAATGAAAATGTCATGTAAATATGTGCGTACAATAAAATGTTTTTTTGTAGAAAAAAAGTTCGCACATATGACAATTGCAATAATAAAAACATGAATAAGAGAATCTATATTACAATAATGAATGGCCTGAGTGTTATTTTGATTTGCGAATTCGATCAAATGTTCATAAACATTACTTATTGTATGGGTCTTATGTAACAACCTGTACTTTTTTCACTCATTTATTGGCACATTTTTAAAAAATAAAACTAAATCGGAACACTTTAATATTGAAATTATCCCGATTTAATTATTTTATTGTTTTTATTGAGGTGAAGGTGACGCACGGGTTGTTCCCGTACAATAATATAGGGATTGTATAAATAACTAAATTTGCGTGGTTTAACCCGTGTTACATGGCCTTCGGCCACGCGACCCAGGTTAACTCGTGCAAATTGTTATTTTCTACAACATAGTATCATGTGCATTTAAACGCATTTAAATATTATGTATGAGAATTGTTTAACCAAGCATCGCTTTAACAGGTTTTTTTCTTGATTATAGTGCATGACGATCACTATAAAAATGTCTTTTGTGCGTAATACGCGTAAATTATATTTTCTATTTTGGAGAAATAAAAATCGATTAGCCGATTTTGAAAAAATCGACCGGCTAAGCCGAAAATTTTTGGCTTAGCCGACTTTGTCATATCGGCCAGAATCACTAGTTGCTAGTGATATCAACTTTGCCATTTTGGTTGTTTTATTCAGTATAGTAAGTCTTGTTTGTGTTTTTGTATGGATAGTTTTTTTTTTCAACTAATCTTTTTTACTTTAAAGCCATTGTTAGTAGTGACTTTAGGCTTTGTCGTCATTGGTGTTCCAGTTGTTTTGGGTTTGTGATTCAGTTGTTGGTGGTAACTTTAGGCTTTGTTGTCAATGGTGTTTGTCATTGTCTTTGCAGCCTTTATGGGTACATTTTCATTGAGCCTTTGGTGTTTTTCTTCTTGAGCATAAGTAGGGTAGAAGTTCTGAAATTTAATAGTATCATGAAATACTTTAAGATTTTTGGTTTTTTTTCCCTGCTATAATGTAATTGTTGCCCATGCTTAATAAATTAAATATTTTAATAAAGTATATTATATTGGCTTTGCGGAATTTGAATTGAATTGATTTTTTGCACAAGTACTAATACTATGACTGCACATGATTGATTTTGCCTTAAAATTTTTGTAGCTTCTAAATAGATATTTTGACTTCTCCCTAACTTTGAGCAAAAGTATCGCCACAACCACTTGACCAAATTCGCTAAAAATTATTTTATTTGAATTTTATAAATCCATAGAATTTAAATAAAAAAAAATTTAGCGAATTTGGTCAAGTGATTGTGGCGATACCTTCACTTAAAGTTTTTAAAAAAAATTGGGTGCAGCTTCTATTTTGATAGGCATTTTGACTTTACTCAAACTTTGAGCGAAGGTATTCCTAAAACTACTTGACCAATTCACTGAAAATTTTTATATTTGAATTCTATAGATCTATAGAATTCAAATAAAAAAATTTTTTGTGAATTTGTTCAAGTGGTTGTGAAGATACCTTCTCTCAAAGTTTAAGCAAAGTCAAAAAGCCTATCAAAATAGAAGCTGTGCCCAATTTTTTTAAAAACTTTGAGCAAAGATAACCCCACAACCACTTGACTAAATTCACTGAAAATTTTTTAATTTGAATTCTATAAATCCATAGAATTCAAATAAAAAAAAAAATTTAGCAAATTTGGTTAAGTGGTTGTAGGGATACCTTCGCTTAAAGTTTTTAAAAAAAATTGGCGCAGCTTCTATTTTGATAGATGTTTTGACTTTACTCAAACTTAGAACAAAGGTATTTCACAACTACTTGACCAAATTTGCTAAAAATTTTTTTATTTGAATTCTATAAATCCATAGAATTCAAATAAAAAATTTTCAATGAATTTGGTCAAGTGGTTGTGAGGATATCTTCGCTCAAAGTTTTAAAAATTTTTATTTTTCTTTTTTGTAAATTGTTAAATGGAACAATCCAAGAGATCATAATTCTGGATTATACAAATTGGCTAACCTGTTCAGCATTATCACAATCATTAAAAATAAAGATTACGTAAATTTTTTGCATTTTAATTGGCTAAAAAGCCAAAAAATATATAGTTATATATCTCTAGCTAGAGATGCCTAGAAGAATCTATTTTTTAGTATTATTTTTAGAAACTCTTTCTAACAATTATCTGGACCAAATTTTCTTACCGAAAAATACCAATAATTTTCTTGTTGAAAAGTAGTTTATACTAATGTATACTAAAATAATACAGGAAATGGTTTTTATAAAGATCAATCACTAGATAAAAGATTTCATTGTATATTTGGTATCCTTTAAACCATCTAGCAGGCAAATTTGTTTGCTAAAATTATTTTTAAAAAGTTTTTTTGAGTTTTTTTAAAATTTATTTAAGCTTGACCCCTCTATTTATTGAATAAAATCAAAGATATTCCTTTTATATATAATATATTTAAATTTTATCATTCTATCTTTAATTTTGATAAAGATATTATATTTTTAATAAAACTTAGTTTTTAGTTTTACTATTAAAATTTTAAAAAGTTTCTTAAAATTTTATATGTTCACGAAAAGAAATTTTGTAGTTACTACTAAGTAAAGTTCAAATTTTGCTTAATAAGTTATAAAAGTTTTAATAATAAAAGTAGTGTAATTTTAAATTGTCTACAACTTTGGATGAAGATAATAGGGGGTCAATCTTATATTTTTATTGAGTAAAACTAAAAAAACAAAAAAATTTTAAAATTAAAATTTTTTTAAAAAATTATAAATTTTTCTTTTATAAACAACTTCAAATTTTTTATAAATATTAAGCAAATAAAAAGAAGTTTTAAATAGTATATAATCATAGTTTTTATTTAAAAAAAAATTATAAAATATTTTTATTTTTTAAAAATATAGATCAGATATGAATTTATAAAATTTAAGCAGGCAAATTTGCCTGTTGAAACTGGACAGTTTAAGGGATACAAACCAAAAGTGTTTTTTTACAAGATAACTTGCAAGAGATGGTACCTTTGTACAAGAAATTTTGGTAGAAAGCTAAGAGGCTCCTCTGTTGATGAAGCAACCTGTGGCAAAACAACAGAGAACAACAAAAAAATAAGTTCTTTTTTTAATATACCTTCTTTTAAATTTGATACAAGTATCATTTTACTCCCTTTGGTCTTTTCAAAATTTTGCCAAAAGTAGAGAATCCAGCATACTTTTTCCAAAAATTGACAATATTTACTACTTTCAAATTGGATTGCATTTACCAAATCAGAGCCAAGTTATGAGTGTGTTTTGGGTTTTACGAAATAAACAATAAATGATATATAAAATATTACAAAGGAATAGTCAAACAAAATTTCTTTCTAAAACATTCTTTTAAACATAGCTTTTATTATATATATATATAATACTTTGGCTTTTTGTGTAGTATTATATAATTTTTATCTTTGATTTTATTTTATTTCTTTTCTTTACTCTTTTTTCGTCTGTCTGTGACGTGACGTTAGCTATTATATACTATTTTTTTTTTTGACTTTTTCTTTTTTTTCAAATTTTGTTTTTTATCATTATTTTGTTCTTTTATTTAAATTGTGTAGATTATGGGGCTTCCAGAAATCAGCTGATTTCAGGGGGATAGGTGGGTTAGCTAAAGTATTAGGTATAATTCTGGCCAAAATTTTATAATTCTGGCCAAAGTTACAAAATTATTTTTGACCAAAATTATAGATTTATTAACAATATTTAATAATTAATAACTTTTAATTTACTGGATCAAATTTAATGATTTAACTACCAAAATGGTCAGCTCAATAAGAGGATTTTAGCAAGCCAAAATTATTAAAATCTAATCACTAGATTCTAAGATCAAAATAGATATATGTTACTGTATATTTTACAGGATTGAGCAACTGGACAATTGGACAATTGGAAATTTGTTCAGTGTCCAGTGTCCTAATTGTCCAGTGAAAAGCAATGGATTAAGAAAAATAATCACTGGACAACAAAATTTAAAAAAAAATTATAATTTTTAAAATTTTAAACAAAAAAAATAAATAAACTAGATAATTAACCAATTCTGTTAAAATCAATAACTTAAAAAAATTAATTTATTAAGCCTGTTCCTGCTATATAATATAATATTTATAATGGTTTCAAGCCTGATATCTTTCAAAACCTACTTACTATGCATATTGCTTTGGAAGGTTAATATTATTTGAAATACTATCCTTTACAATTGTAAGCAAATTGGTTGTATATAGATATTTTATTTAGTTAAATACGTATTATGTAGCCAACATATTTATTGCTTATTAATTTTTTCAAATGTACTGTATGCGCTAACAGAATTTTTGACTAATATACAATAATTAAACTAAATTTTAAAATTAAATAAGAATAAAATTAAATTAAATCAAAGGTATAATGCATTATTATAAAATTTTAACTACATTTTTAAGAATTAGCTAGAGCAATCCTCTGGAAGTACTAGTTATCTGACCAGATATATTGTGCTTTGACTAATTTATTTATTTATTGAATTTTGTTTTATAAATATGTCACTGGACACTGGACATGCACTGGACATTACACTGGACAATTTGGAAATGTCCAGTATCTAGTGAAAAAGCACTGGATATATAGATTGCCCAACCCTAATATTTTATAATTTATTAAAAAATTATAAATTATTTATAGTAACACAAATTTATTCTAATATCTGGATCCTGTGTTTGGATTTTTATAATTTTGGGCTTCTAGAATCCTCTCATTGAGCTGGTTATTTTGGTAGTTAAATCTTCGAAATTGGCCAGTAGATCAAAAATTATTGATCTACTAGGTCAATTTCGATGATTCAATCAAAATAATTACCTCTATGAGAAAATTCAGCAAGCCCAAAATAATTAAAATCTAATCACTAGATTTTAAGATCAGAATAGATTTGTTTTTTTTTTCCAAGTCAAAGTGCCCACTTCGGGGGAGAGCTTTTTTATTCAAGATAATTAGACCCCGGACACTCTACATAGAGGAATATTCGACATTTGTACATTGACGAGAGTACAACTAGCCTCACCTGCAACTTTTGGTTGTTTATTTAA
This sequence comes from Gigaspora rosea, assembly GCA_003550325.1. NCBI lineage: Eukaryota > Fungi > Glomeromycota > Glomeromycetes > Diversisporales > Gigasporaceae > Gigaspora > Gigaspora rosea. Next base: position 85,956 of record QKWP01001440.1, read on the forward strand.
GTAGCCACCCGAAGGTTCTACACTAGCTATCATATCTGCAATCCACATACTGGCATTGCCTATTTAAACCCTCTGATCCTTGTCTTCTGTCAGCCTGTCTTGTATTACTGGAACACTGTTCCATCGGAATAGATTTGTTTACTATAGAAGTTTTATAATTTATTAAAGAATTATAAACTATTTATAGCAACACAAATTTATTCTGATCTCTGGATCATATGATTGGATTTTTATGATTTGGGCTTCTAGAATCCTCTCATTGAGCTGATCATTTTGGTAGTTAAATCATTGAAATTGGCCTAGTAGATCAAAAGTTATTAACAATTAACAATTAATTTTCAATTGTTTGATTTATTGGGCCAATTTCAATGATTTAACTACCAAAATGATCAGCTTAATGAGAGGATTCTAGAAGCCTAAAATTATAAAAATCCAATCACAGAATCCAGAGATCAGAATAAATTTGTATTACTATAAATAGTTTATAATTCTTTAATAAATTATTAGTAACACAAATCTATTTTGATTTTAGAATCCAGTAATTAAATTTTAGGGCTTGCTAGAATCCTCTCATTAAGCTAATTATTTTGGTAGTTAAATTATCGAAATTGGCCCAGTAGATCAAAAGTTATTAACAATTAAAAATTAATTTTCAATTGTTAATAACTTTTGATTTACTGAGCCAATTTCGATGATTTAACTACCAAAATTATCAGCTTAATGAGAGGATTTTAGCAAGCTCGAAATCATAAAAATCCAATCACAGGATCCAGAGATCAGAATAAATTTGTGTTACTATAAATAGTTTATAATTTTTTAATAAATTATAAAACTTCTATAGTAATACAAATCTATTCCGATCTTAGGATCTAGTGATTATTTTTAATTATTTTGGGCTTTCTAGAATCCTCTTATTGAGAGGATTATTTTGGTAGTTAAATCATTGAAATTTGTCTAGTAGATTAAAAGTTATTTACTATTAAATATTATATCTAACTTTTTAATAATCGTAAAATATAATTGGCTGATTGGGGTATCAGGTGGGTGGGGTAGGGGTGAGGTGGACTCATAGTAAAAAAAATCAGCTGATTTCTGGAAGCCCCTTATTCCCTCTTTATATTTTTTTTGTTTTATATTCTTGTTTCTAGTAGAATTTTTCTACTCAGGAAGCTAGGAGAAGGAGGTTTAAAAAAGTAGACAGCCATGTCTGTTCAAACTAAGGTAAGAGCAGTATAGCAGATCGCATCTAAAAATTGAGGTTGGCTAAAGTGGAGCGAGTTTTGATTATCTAAATACATGATATTGATCAGTAAATAATTATTTACATTTATGAACAAAATTTGGTATTTTTTTATATCTTTTAGCAAAGGTTTCTTAACAGCTATGTAATTAAATTTAATAAAAATTTTTTTTATTTAATTCTACAAGCCTGCAGAATTGAAATAAAAAAAGATTTACCTGGTAGTTATTAAGAAACAGTTGTTTAAAGTTTAAAAAAAATCATCAAAATCTTAAGAGAAATACAGATATATGGTTAACAGATGCTTCAATTAAACAAAATTACTTGCATATAACTGATAAAATTTTTTTTATTTAGTTCTATAATCTCATAAAAAATATTGATCAAATTTGGTTAGTATGTGTTGAGTAATCTTTGTTAAAGTTTAGCACCTATAAAAGAGAAGTTGTAGCTAAATTTTTTTGAAGTTTTAATCAATATTTCTCAACAACTACAAATCCAAGTTCAATATATTTTTTTGCTTTAATTTTACAGACTTGTAGAATTAAAATAAAAAAAATTTTTATTGAATTTGGTTCAGTAATTATCGAGAAATTTTTTTATTTAAATTTTAAAAAACGATCGTAGCTATCCCTTAATTTGTTATGCAGGCATATTTGCCTGCGAAAATTTTAAATTTTTTAATTTTTTAAATAAAACCTTAAATATTAATTTTGGCTATATACTTTCTAAGTAAAAAATATAATATTAGTTCTGTTTTATTAACTTTATTATAAAATTTTTTTAAAATTATTAAAAAACTTTGGTGTAATAAAAGTTTAAAGTTTTTGTTTTGGAAGTTTTACTATAGAAATTTTTCTTTAGCAGGCATAAGACATGTTTTCTTAAAATAAATCCAATTGCTTTCTATAAGTAAAATTTTTAAAAAAACATATGAATTTACTATAAACTTTGAGCTGAAGATCCTATTTAGCTTAACTAATTAACTTCAAATTAAATTCTTTGGGAATATAGAGCAAGAGGAGGAAAAAAAAGTAGTACAAAAATTGAATTTAAATCCTGAACAGGTTTACTTAGAGGCCCAAAGCAGGTTATCTTGACAAAAAAAGGGGGTTTATATTGCAAACTGAAAATTTTTAACTTTAGCATATAGCAAACCCATTTTTCTTACAAGGTAACCTTCTTTGGTCGCCTAAGTAAAGTTGTTCAGAGCACGATTTTACACATAACTGCTGATTTAAAATTAGTAAATTTTTGTTTTTGGCGAAGTTACATTTTGAAAATGTGCAAAATTGGCAAAATTTAAATTCAATTTTTGTACTACTTTTTTCTCCTCCTCTTGCTCTATATTCCCAAAGAATTTAATTTGAAGTTAATTAGTTAAGCTGAATAGGATCTTCAGCTCAAAGTTTATAGTAAATTCATATGTTTTTTTAAAAATTTTACTTATAAAAAGCAATGAATGGGACATGTCCAGTGCCTGTTAGGTTTTCTCAAATTTTATATGTTCCCATCTATAAAAAAAATTTTTACTTCTAATACAAGTCTTAATTTTTACAAGTAAATCATATAAAGTCAAATAATGAAAGTTGTCAATATCATCCTTTATATAAACTATAATATTGTATTAGGAACTATATTTTTAAAACCAATATTTAAAGAATTTGCCAAGATATTGTAAAATATTTTTTTGGTTAAAAAATTTCTTTAAAATTTAATATTTTCAGCTTATAAGCAACATAAACTTTTTGTCTTATAATATAAATTTAAATAATTCAAAAATATAATCCTTGTTATTAAATATTATAATACCAAATTTTATTTAAATATTTTAAATAATTAAAAAAATAGATCAGAGGTATATTTATAGTAATTATACAGGCAAATTTGCCTGCGAAGTAGTACAAACTAAGGGATAATATATCTGTATTTTTCCTTAAGATGTTAATGATTTTTCTTAATCTTTAAACAAACATTTCTTAATAACTACCAGGTCAAACCCAATGAATCTTTTTTTATTTCAATTCTGCAGGCTTGTAGAATTGAATAAACCAATTTTTATTAAGTTTAATTATATAGTTATTGAGAAACCTTTGCTAAAAGATATAAAAAATATCAAATTTTGCTTGTAAATGTAGATAATCATTTACTGATCAATATCATGTATGTACAATCAAAATTCACTCCACTTTAGCTGACCTCTAAAAATTTACTAAACTAAATGAAATATTAGATGATATCAAACTTACAATTAAGTAATTATTTATGTAGTTTAACTGTACAATTCTTTTAATAAAAAGTGTTGGCAAAACTATCTAAAGTTAAAAAAAATACTGATTTTTTAAAATTGTACTTATAAAACATACTAAATTTAGTATATTGTACTAAATTTAGTATAGCAAACAGATATCTATTAACTAAAAAGTTCAAAGGTGAATTTTAATTGCAAATATTCTTAAAGTGATAATATAAAAAATCAGGATTTGGCATTTTATTATTAAGTGATAATGTTAAATAAATTTTAAATCAATCATTTATGTGATACTATATAATTATTAAGAAAAAATATTTAATTAGCCCAATTATGAATTTTTGTATGTATATGTTGTACCCCAAATGCAAATTGGCCCAGTTGTTAATTGGGACAGTCCAAATGTCAATAATTACAGCCAAAATAAAAAACTGGCCTAATCTAACCCTAAACTAACCCTAATATTCAGGCTAAATTAATTTTAATTTGGCCAGATTGACAACTGGGCCGATTTGCATTTGGGGCATGACATATATTGTAATCTGGTTGCTTATAAATTTTGTACTTAATTGTTTACCTCTATATTTGTTGTTTACTTAAAGTTAATTTTTTGGACAGGTTAAGTTTACAACCTTTGTTTAAAGAGATTAAAAGGTTCTAACCCTAAATTTTATCTTATGTACTTAATACAGGCTAATTTGTTAGGATTTTAACATTATTAAAAAGTGGTTGTCAGAAAAACAATAGGGTCCGTAGTTCAATAACTAAATGATCTTTAAATGATTTCAGTTATTCTAAATAACTATGGTCATTTGGTCATTAGTTATTTCTAAATAATCAAAATTGAATGACCATTAATAACTAGTCATTTCAGAATTATTTGAGGTTATTTAAAAAATTTGCAAACAGCCAGATCATTTACTATTACTGCCTATTTGTAACCCAAAAAAGTAGATTTCATCTTTCTATTATCATAATTAAATTTATTTCAATAATAGATAATAATAGATCACTAGCTAAACTCTATGGCTTATTATGATCATCTCTTTTCTTTAACCTTCTTTTATTTAGATTCTGGCAGAATTATTAGTTAATTAATATCTGCAAAATAAAACTAACAAAAATCTACAATAGTAGTAAAAAAGGGTTATACAAAAGGCAAAAGAAAAGAATATAAAAAAATAGGGGAAATTTATATAATCTAAATAACAAACAAATAAAAAAGAAAAGATAAAAAACGCAAAAAAAAATATGCCCTAAAATATATATGTTAAAAATAAAAAAAAAATAAAATAAAAAAAAGAAATAAAATTATACTAAAAAAATTATACTAAGAAATTTAACTAATAGTTTTTTTTAAAATATCTTACTTGATTCCAATATAATAAATACTTTTCTAATTTGAATAGTGAAATATTGTTGATCTTTTGAAAAAGATATACAGAACCCTAGACATTTCTTATATAGATCATAACTGGATTTTGGCAAATTTTAACCTAATTTGTTTAAAACAAGAAACTATAACTGATAATTATTTAAATAACTTTTGATCCAGTGATCAAAATTGAACTTTTTTAAAAAAAGTTTTTTCAAATTGGACCACCGAATGCCAAGCTAATTGCAAAAACTGTATTTTTTACTTTTCAAATTTCAGAATTTTTGCCAAAACATATAAAGTTTAGCTTTTGTAGTAGATGTCTGGGGTCCTAAATACACCAAAATGACTATTTAAACTTTTAAAAAGGCCATTAGTACAAAATATTTTTACTTGTTTAATTTTTAAAATTTTTATAAAATATGGATTTTTTCTTGTAAATTTATAATAATATCTACTTACTATATTCCTTATAGTTATAAATATCTAATTCTGGCAACTTTTCAATTAATTTGTAATGCCTTAAAATTTTTAGTGCATAAAGAATATCACAGATATTAATTATCTATATTTTTTTGTAACTAATAAAACTCATAGAGTTTGTATTTTTACATAATAATAATTATCTCTAAATATCAGGAGATGTTTTTGAAAATTATATGGAGTGTCTTCAATTAAAAGGGCCCATTTTTACATATATTTTATTTTGAGATATTTGAGTTTAATTATTTGTTTTGATTTTCGGACTGATCCGGGATCAATCAAATTTCACGATATTGATTGGTTAAAGACGGCAGGTGACTATCGGGTAAACTCGTGACGTGTTGGCTCTACGCAGCCTCATGTAATTTTTCTTTTTACATTATCTTGATTTTTTATTATGTAATTCAACTTTCATTTATAATTAAAAAAAGTCAATCATGTCAAAATTTATATGAATTTAACGAAAACTCATTTTTCAAAAAAATGTAAAAATGGGCCCTTTTAATTGAAGACACCCCATATCTGTATTACAGCAACCTGGACTAGGAAACCAAGCTGGATCAGTAAATTTGTAACTGGGTTACACCAAGAGCTTATTGGATTCTTGTAATACCAATGAACGTTTTGGGAACTTGGCAGTGTTTATGCATGCATGAAGGAATGCAAACCAATATTGGGCAGTGCAAACCCTTGATAAGTCCAAAGAGTGTATAAAGATTTCTCCAGAGGGCACAGAAAAAAGAAGTACGCTTTGCAAGACCCGTAGCCAACTTCGATAGTACATGAATAGGAATCGAATGGGAAGCAAACTTACGACAAAAGGGCTCATAGCAGGGCCCTACCAATCAGACTGCTGAAGTCGCACTAGAAAAAAAGGACATGTGTTTCGGAACATATACCAAGGGAAGAGAGACCTTAGGCACTTTACTTATTTGTGCGAGTGGTATAAACCTAAAAAGGAAATTCAACGTAAAAATAAACTAAGTTTATGAAATTAAAAATTTAGGGTTAGAGTAGGGTTAGGGTCTTAACGTTAGAAGCTATAGGGTTAAAATAATACCTATTATATGTAAAATTTCATTCCCGTCATTTTTAATTAGTGTACCAAGACAGGTTTATATACTCGTTTTCTTGTATTTTCTCTTTCTACGGTTTTTTTTTGTGTTTTTCTTCTCTTTGCTCATGTGTCGGGCTAATCCGAGATCATCATATTTTACATTTTACGATTGGCTAATTTCCCTTTTTGGATTTGTATCACTCGCACAAATAAGTACACGTGACCTTAGGCACATAAAGCCTAATAGTAGTGTTCTGCAAAAGATCCAGGTCCAGTCTGGTCGACGGACTGGACCCGGACCTCAGATTATACAGACCCGGACCCACATTTAGGTTTGTCTGGGTAATACCCGGGTCTGGTCCAGTATTTTTTTTAACGAATAAAGGATTGTATTACCATATTGCAATTTAATGGCATTCGTACACAAAATCTTGCTTTTTATTGGATAAATACACATGGTGAAGCAAGGTGTGAATATGGTAATGTCCCTGTATTTTGTGCTGCATAAAATTCTAACTTTTAATATGCGATACCTGATTCTGTAATTTATTTTCTTATAGTCGTCACTTGTTAGATTTTTAGCCTCCCATATTGTTTATAATTGCTGTGTTTCTTGGTATAAACAATGAATTATTTGAATATAGGAATTATATTTCGGAATTATACTATATTAATTCTCTAAAAATTTATTGGTCCTAGCCCATAATAATAGTAATAATAAATATTCGTCAAAACTGTATGGTATTTTCCTACTGGATAATGATAATGATAACTGATAACAACCTTCTTCTTTTCACTCGACTTTTTTTCATTTTTTTGCTGTTTTTTTTAAGATTAGTGGCTAAATAGTTGAAGTTCTGATTAGGTTTTATTTTTTTGGTTTTAAACTAACTTTTAATGTCTCAATTTTGCATGTTAACTCTTGGAGTTAGTCTGAATATAACACTTCAAAAACAACTTACAGCATATACGAATCATTGTATTATATATCAACACAAGAATAATTGTTTATTTTATATGGCTAATTGAATTAATAATAAATTGCATTTTCTTTGGATAGCAATTATTTCACTGACAATCACTTCACAGACACCCTATTTTACTGACAAATTATTCACCAACAAGTTTATTTTACTTACAGTTCATTTTACTGAAGCTCAATTCACTAACAAAGTAATTCTAGTCATTGTCATTAGGGTCAGAGTAGGGCCAGGTGAAATTAGAGTTAAAGTTAGTGTGCTTTATGGAAAAAACTTGTCGATAAAATGAGCTTCAATGAAATATACTGTCAGTAAAATAAGCTTGTCGGTGAATAATTTGTCAGTGAAATGAAATGTCTGTAAAAGAAGTGATTGTTAGTGAAATAATATGGACCCATTTTCTTTGTCATATTAAACAAGGCCTTTGTTCCTGGTTTTGCGTAATGACATCGCACAATTATCTAACTTGCACATCAGTCTAAAATAACAATAACGACCTATAGCTGAATAAAAATAGGCATTTTTAATTAAGGAACCTATTGTTGGAAGGTAAAAATACCAGTTCTCTTACATAGGTTTAATAAAATCTCACTGATATAAATTAATTTATTGTGCTTTGCAAAAGATGTGATCACAATATCGTGTGTAAACCAGAGATTTTATAAAAAACTACACTTCAGACTTTCAAGCTTATTAAAAATAATCTTGAAACCTGAAATAGTTTATCATACAACCACAATTCCCTTAAAAAATTTTACAAATCCGGACTGGAACCAAATCTTTGTTATAAAAAAACAGATCCTAATTTAGATCTGGTTTGGTTTCCGAACTGGATCTGGATCTTTAAAAATACCCACCTGGCCTGGTTTTTGCAGAACACTACTTTAGTGATACAAATCGATGAAAATTTTTCAATCGATTAGTTGATAGATCATTTTATCCAACTAATCGATTAATCGATTTTATTCAACTAATCGATTAGTTGGCCAATCGATTAATCGACTAATCGCTTAACCGATTAGTTGACTAATCGATTGACCAATCAATTAGTTGAATAAATAATAAACGAAACTTGGTAAAATACATGCAACTGAAAACAGCCGGGTTGGTATTCTTATATAATCGGTTGATTAAACAACCAATTGACTAATCGATTAATTAGTCGATTAATCGATTAGTTGGCCAATCGGTTAATCGATTAGTCGACTAATTGATTAATCGACTAAATTGGGTCTGTAAAATTCAAATCGATTAGTTGTCACCTTTACAACTAATCTGATTAATTCAATTTTTGATTTGTATCACTACACTACCTGGAAGACCGACCCTTCCAGGTTTTTGGATTGAAAGTAGAAATGCAACCAAAAGATGAATAGAAGGAAGTACTAGAATTGGTAAACTTTGCAAGAGCATATATAATACTATAGATACTCGTATGAAGATAGTGTCTTGAAATACAGGCTAGATTATAGCAGTATTCAAAAGATGGCTTAAGATACGAGCCTGGCAGTAGTAGTACACTGGTAGCACTACAGATACTACTAAAGAACTAGCAATATGTACAAAAACCAGGTTGAATATATGAGTGTGATATATAGGATGCTCTGGTAGGTTTAGGTCATAGATAAAAATAGTTTAAGTTTGGGACTTAATAGTTGTAGGGATCAATATAATAGGCTGTAATATTGTAATGATAACTATATTTAATAAAAGTCCGAGGCACAATCTCATCTTGAAAAAAAAAAATTATTTCTAAATATTTAAATAAAAATAACTTAGTATTAATATAGTTAATTTTAATGCTTGATAGCTCTTTTTAATTCTATATATATATAGAATTAAAAGAGCCATTAGCATTAAAATTTACTATATTGATGCTAAGATATTTTTATTTAAAATTTAGTTAATTATTGGCATTAGGAATGTAATGAAATAAATTTTTTAAAAAACTTAAATACCTAAAATTTATAATTCTTTAAAATGGGTATTCGAGAATTCAAGGAATAATATGCCAACAATAATATGCCAATTTTAAGGGTAGGGTGAATGTAGATTATTTTTCATATGATCTACGTGGTATATTAGAATTTTATATAGTAAATAAAAAAATGCTTCTGATAAATTTTTTTAAGATCTTGACCAATTTGTATAAAATTTATAAAATAGGTAGTTTTAAATAGTTTGTTTATAATAATGAAGTTGCGCAATATCTATTGCTTTAAAAAAAATCAACTTTACATATAATTAAATTTTTGTAGAATGCTATGATTTTTGTAGGTTGTACAAAGAATTGATTGGTTAGATCATATGATGTTTACATGTAAATCATATGATATCATATAAATTAGTTACACAAAGTTAATCTACAATCGATTTTATATGAAATTAAAAATTTGTATACCCTACCCTTAATAGTTAAGGACTTTTTTGAATTCTATATGCATATAGAATTCAAAAAAGCCCTTAACTATTAAAATTAATCATGTCATTGTCAAAATATTTTTGCTTAAATTTTGTTATAAGCTCTATTATTATAGGCTTTTTTGTCAATTTCACTACTATAACAATAAAAATATAAAATTGTAAAAGATATTATAAAAGAAAAGGAAAAATGAATAGGGTTCCAAACCAGATTGAAAATCTCTAATCATGAACTGTTAAGTGAAAACTAGTTGCTAACCAGTTATCTGAAACTAAAACTGATAATCTAATTAAAAATAGATTACCAATTGCAATTAGGCAATGCCAATCTGGTGATCTGTTATTCAATTAGGGGAGTAACAAAAATCAGGTGATTTTTTAGGGGGGGAGGGGGGTAAAAAAAAGTTGAAATTACATATAAGAACCTGACTATTTATATATTAAGAAAGAGGGAGGGGGTAGGCCTTTGATAAAAAATAATCAGGTGATTAATGACACTGCCCTTATACGATTTGCGTAATTTTAGTAATCATAACTATTTTTTCGCAACTTTGAAAGCAAACTAACTTGCATAGTAAATAAATAAAATTATATTTACTCAGATTAAAATATAGCCTATAAACTCAAGAACTTTATTAAAAAAGTTTCTTATAATATGTTATATGCTCTTTATTCCCATATTTTATACTTCATCTATAATTAACAAAACTATACTATCGCATATATAAAATGAAACAAATATTTTATAGAGAATACACTGAGAATACTATAACTTTCAAAAACAATCTATATAAAATTTATAAATAAAATAAACAAGTTAATTATTTGGCTAACCAAAGAAAAAAGACAAAAAAAACAAAAAAATTGATATTAAAAGTTTATAGATTAAACAATACAATCTATTTTTATTACTTATTGCTACACAGTAGACAATACTTTAACTCTTAGTATATCTACCTTTTATTGCGTAATTTGGCGTAATTCACTATGATTTAACAAAGAGATGCTTGCTAAAAAATTTCTTTGTTAATAAAGTGTTGTATCAATTGTTGTTTTTTTTTTTTAAGTTTGCTTAAACCCAAAAAATTCTAGTTTTACAGTACTATATGCTGTATAAATATTCGTGTAATATTGATCCTAGAAATCATTAGAAATGAAAGTTTCTTCTACTGTTGCATAATGTTTTTAATAAAAGAAATCAGATGACCTGTTTTTTTAATAGATAACCTATTTGTATTATATTAAACTGGTTAGCATATTTAAACTGATTTGTCAAAATTGCAATTCAGTTGATTTTTTTCAGTTCAGTTGATCGGTTGAATGGTTAACCAGATTTGGGAACCCTAAAAATGAATATAATAAATGTCACGGCTGAAGCTGGAAATGGCTGAAGCTGGAAATTAGAGGTCTTGACTTAAAACTATAAGCCCTGCTAAAATCCAACTATACTCTTTTATTATAAACTCTAACCTAAATTCTAATCTAACTATAAAAAAAATCGTACAAAATGCATTCCAAAAATTTTTTGTAAATTTCATATTAAAATATTTAAAATTTCCAGCTTTAGCCATTTCTAGTTTCAGCCATGACAATAAATAAAATTCTCTTCAAGATATAATATTGTTAAAAAAAACCTAAAAATAAATCTAGTAGTCAATAAATAGTTTGGATAGACCATGTTTTCTCATTACAATTAGCTTGTAAATTACTATAAATTACCATAATAGTAATAAAAAATAAAATGGCAAGAAACTTCTTTGGTTCATAATAATAATTCACTTGGATTGTTAACAAATGGTTAATCCAACTTGCCCAATGCACTTATAATATTATCTGAAAGTAATTTTTTAAGATATTGTTTAATATTGTCAGAAAAACTAGTTGTTATATTGATACTACAAGCTATATCATCAAATAGCTCTTTAGCATCTAACATTAAAAACTCAATAAAATACTTAGTGAGTAGATAAATTTGTTGACTTCTCAACTCTAAAAAAGTTTACAAGTTACTTTAAATTAATAATCCAAGGAAAAAAAATATGCACTCTTGTGAATTTAGAATATTGTGCTTGCCTTTTTGGTTTTTTTTAATAGACTGTTCTTTTAAAAAAAAGAAATTTACCATAGATATCAAGAAACAGAAATCAAAATTTGAGACCCACTATATATCTTAACTTCTATCTCAGTGACATTTGTAATATCATATTTATTAAAACCATCTGGCTTTTGTTTTAGTAAATTTGCTATTGTCTTTGTTCTTTTTTTTATATGCTATTTCTAGCAGATAAAAAGCATCTAATATTGTATTTTATAAATTATGTTCTAGAAATTTACAATAAATTTTAATATATAGTTCTGGATACTATTTCAAGAAACTTTTACTTTTATATCAAATATACTATCTTATTTTCTGCCTCTCACCTCATATATAAAATTTGGTTTTCTCTTTCAATTATATCAAAAAAAGTATCTACAGATAATGATGGTTTCTTCAAAAACCACAATAAACAGTATGAAAAAAAACTATCTTAAAAATTAGATATTTTCATATCATATAAAAGAATAAACCATTATCACCTTGAAAGTGAGCGAAGCCATCTTTTGGCTATATGACACTGATAGGAAATGCACAAGAGAGTGATGCTATCATTATCTCAGGAAAGAACAAAGCCATTCTTTGGCTATGCAGAACTATCATGTCAGTTAAAAAACAAGAAACAAGATATCTCTTTACTTAAATGCATTGCACAATCTTTCTCTTGATTACTACATGCTTTGTTAGCAAAAAATTTTTTTAAATGTTCTTTAAATCTTCTGATTCACATGCTTTTATCTTGTCTTTTTGTAGATTTTAGATTTGAAAAGATAACAGGCTTGAAGTAAGTTTCTAGTTGGTAAAAATTTTGTCAATCAAATAGTCAAATAGTTGCCAACTATAGTTGCAACTAATTAATTATTTATATCATATAGCATTATTAGATAGTTAGCCAATCAAATCCAAAAAATCAACCTGGATCAGCATAGAACCCCAGACATCTTTTATATAGATCATAACTGGATTTTGACCAATTTTAACCTAATTTGCTAAAAATAACAAATTTATATTTACTTAAATAACTTTTAATCCAGTGATTAGAATTGAATAAACTTTTTTTTGCTAGATGCACCTTCCTAAAAGCTTTATTTTAAAAAAAGTTCAATCAAATTGGACTATTGATGCTAAAATAATTGCCAAAAACTGTTTTTTTGCTTCTTAAATTTTAGAAGTTTTTGCTGAAATAATAAAGCATGATCTTTTTACTAGATATCTGGGGTTCTAGCAGCATAATTAAATAGAATATCTTAGAATTATATTAATTGTCAGAGATAATGTTCAGATAATACTAAAATCTATGTGATTTCTGTATCATCAGATTTCTTAAAATTTCTGAAAATCATATAAACAATTAATCTATACTACTATTGAATGTTATACTACTATAACCGGTCAGTATACCTATATATAGTCAACTCTCTCTAATCTAAACTACTGTGATGCTTTTTTTTACTATGTAAAATTTGAAAAAGTTCAGTTTTCAAAAAGTTATATATGGCTTATCCGAACTTTATAATAAAATTTACAAATGTTTTAAGAGATTTTGTTTGGTTTGAAGAGAGTTTAATAGTGTTCAGTTTAGAGAGGTTTGGATTAGAGAGAAACAAACAACTGTACTGCATAAATTACATTTTTGATATTTATTGTATATACTAGTGTTGGCATTTGGACTATATCCAATAAAAATTTTATTTGGACATGGACAAATATGGACATGGACTAATTCAAATTGTGTCCATGTTCATATCTTTTCTATATTGAAATTTTCAGAATATTCCAGATTTTCACCAAATTTTAGTCTCAATTTTGTTTTATATTCAGAATATTTCGGAGCTGTAGCCTATGCATTTTATTTGAACTAAGTGCCTTATGTCCAATAAAATAATATAGACAATATGGATATAGTCCATAAATGTCCATGTCCAATGGTCCATATTGTCTATGTCTATATTTTGCTAATACTGGTATATACTATCTATATATAAAACCTTCTAACTATATCAAAAAGGCTAACCCTAACCCTAACTCTAACCACAAGACAAAAAGCGTCTATAAAGCTACTAACAAAAAAAAAATTTGTCTTGTATTTAGGGTTAGGGTTAGGGTAGGACCCCGAAGAACTCTGATATAACTCAGATCCAGACTCAAAATTTTAATATAACTTTATACACTTAATTTTATTAAAAGCTTTATACAAAATTATTATATGGGTGTGGCGACTTAGGGAAGTTGGTAAGTTGTCACCCCCAAGTGGCAGGTCTTGAGTTCAAATTCCACTGGCGACGCTTTTGAAAAAAAAAATAGACCTGTGTTCCGGTAACTGTTTCTTGTCGATCGGTTGGGTACATTACCTGTAGTCCTTGGTTACTATCTTGAATGGGAGCTTTCGGGCGAAGTTGTGTCTCGTGATACAAACAAATCCAAGGAACCAGAGAAACAGAAACCCATTTGGCAAGTCCCGAGTAAGGAGGTAGCTCTGATCTTTGATGGTGCTAACCAAAACTGGAATATTGGACCGAAACTGGGGAACCGGACGTTGTCCTTGGGGACAAGATCTACCAACCTGGCCGCCGGAGTCGCACCGGAGGAAAAGGACCCATGTTGAGGAATTGGGGACCAAGGGGAGAAAAACCATAATGGCACCTAATGCCGGGTAGATCAACCCTTCCGGGCCAACTGGATTGGAAGTCTGGGAAAACGGTGAAGGACCGGTAGGAAAGTGATGGTGGGTACTGGGGTTGGAGCGAACCTTATAAGGGCAGAAGTAGGTAATGGTAGCGGTTGGGTATCCCCTGACTGCAAGTTGCTTGCCTCGGTGAGTGCGTAAGTTACCGAAGTGTAGGTAATACCTGTGTGGGACAGGGACTGCTCTACCAAGTTTAC